>JANHGC010007494.1:37542-48381 GCA_027560395.1 Boaedon fuliginosus
AGCGTACTGATGATACCCTACCCCATGACGACGGATGATCTCCCCCAGCGGCTTCATGTAAATGTTAAACAGGAGGGTATTTAAGAATTTTGTTCTTTTGTATATATTCACTTTCTACCTGCAGATTTGTATCAATTCTCTTCTGACCATCAAATGAAAAATATATATAATGTCATGATCCAATTCAACGTTTTTCAACATTTTAGGTCAATGGGCACATTTGGAACTTTGAAAATACTTTATGGGTATGAAAGATTCTTTGGGAATGGGGTTTTGATCATTTAGAAATAGTGGCCAAAATAGTCATGGACTACATAAAACAAAAATATCAAATTGTCCTTAGTAAGCACTGAGGTAAATTCCAAGTCCAAAGCATGCTGAACTTTACAGATCTAACTTGAATTTATGACACTTGCATTTTTGGGTTTCCATTGAATGTAGAAGGAAAATGGCACTTTGCAGATCTTGAGGCCTTATCTGCCAATTTAATAGCTAAAAGATGTTTGCATGTAAGTATAGATGCCTCTTAAAGTTTCTTCCAACTACTATAATTATTAAATGAGAGTATCAGAATGATCTAGTAGAGATGTGTCAAACACATGGCCCATGGGTCAGATCTGGCCCATAATAGGCTGCGGAGTTGGCCAGCAGGGCCATCACAGAGATGGTGAGGGACCGACCCCTGCAGCCCAGGCCTAGCCATGGCTACCCAGTCGGCCACCATGACCAGGCCACACCCATCCCAGTCCCCAAAGGGCAAACAAACTCTTGATGTGGCCCATGACGGGATAAAGTTTGACACCCTGATCTAGAATTTTATATTTTGGAAAACATATTACTTTGTGAAGCAGATTGTGTGTTTATGTTTATTTATGTTAGGAGCATCACAATTAAAAAAAGATATACCATATGTGAAACAAATTTGAGGAGGTGATTTGTTCATATCATCATTAAAATTTTGCATTGCTCAAGTTTCCATTTTTTAATAGTTACAGACTTAGATGTATAGCTAATGAAATGGATAACACTCTTTCCAGGGCTTTTTTTCCCATTATGAATATAAAACAGCAGTTGGAAGGTAAAGTAAAGGAGTCCTTGCAGATTTTACTCCACAAGTCATAGTTGACTATGATGATGGTGCTCCACTCCATTTCAAGACCATTGAGCCAGTACTGTCTGAAGAAATTTCTGGAGTCAAGTGGCCAGCATGCCATTACAGTTACTGTGCCATTGAAGTACTCATTTTTGTATGCTTTCAAACTGCTAGGTTGGCAGGAGTTGTGGCAAGGATTGGAGCTCACCACGTCGCATGGCACTTGGATCTCAAACCTGGGCTGCCAGCTTTCCACCCAACGATTGGAACACCTGTGTGAAATACAGAAGGATAAGATTTTTCACAAATCTGCAAAATGTTTGGAGAAGTCACGCTCCAATTTATAATAGAAATTTTTGAAATAGTGACATGGGTTCATATGTGCAATCCTTCTCAAAATTGGCCTGCCAACAATTGATTTCAGAATAAATATTTCTGAAATCAACCTTGTCATATTAGATGAAAAGAACTGAATGTGTATTATTATAATATTAATAGTATTATTTCTTTCATGCGAAGAATTCAGAAATTTTAGGGCTTGGATGAATGTATAAAGCAGCTGCCCTTAAAATGCAATCTGTTCCTGTACATAATAGCTACAGTGTAGTTTCATAAAATATGTCTACAATTTTTTTTCCTACCAACAAAAGCTATGGAATAAGGGTTGCCAACAATAATGACTAAATCTGATCATTCAAAAGTAAATTACTAAGTATAATGAGAAGACATAGATTTAATTTGCTTTTAACCATAAAACAAGACTGGACATCATCCAGAATTCAGATATATTAACATTCAAAAATGCTGTCAGAGCTCATGTGTACATAGGATGTTAGTCATGCATTTTGTTAATCTAACATAATATCCAACATAATTTATCAGGACATCAAAATAATAGCTTTTACTCCATTTCCCCATCTCAATGAGGACATGCACAATAGATTCAGAAGCTATACATGCACTCTATTAGAGCTAATTGAAAATAGATGATACAATTAACCTGCTTCTTTGAAGAAAGCATTAACACTTAATGTAAAATTCTAATCACAATAAAGGAGGTTAGCATTGGAAGGAAATGTGGTGTATAATTCAAAATTATGTCCTTTACTTTCTTACAAACATTTTTTTAAGTAGCAAGTATGTTCTGTGCTTATAAAGTATAAGAAACCATCTTACTATTCCTTACATACCTCATTTGTCCCCCACCCCCTTACAGGAAATATGACATTTTAGTCCTTTCCAAGATATTTAAGTGCACAAACTCATGGCATTTAGACAAACATAGCAGAAGCGAACAGGTGGTTATGGTATAAATGATTTGTAAAGGCAGTCTATTTACAATTCATACTGTAATGCTATGAAAATTGGAGATTGAAGGCTATGTAGGGATGCATACCAATAACATCCTTAAACGATAAATGGAATCTATTACAAACCTAGCCTCTTGATTATGATTGCCTTTTAATCTTGTCACCTGCCAAGAAAGGACCAATTTGTAATTATCTGTAGACTCAGGGTATATCTAGTATCAACATGCCACCCCCACAGACTGTACAGTTACGTTCACTGGCTCCTACCCTCCCCCCACCTCCCCCAAAAATAAAGGCTAGAAATAAGAACAGATTTTTTTAGATTTTTAGAGCAGATTGGTTTGATTTTCAGATGGCAGATTAAAGCTGCATTTAATTTTCATTCATGAACACTTATGGTTCTGGGAAATGACTTAAACCGGTATGTTCTACATTTTATGCTATCTGTAGCTGTTCCCAATTATTTCAATCCTGTTTCCTTCCACTGTCCCCCTTTTTTTTCTGCTACTCCTTTGCCAGCTTTCTCTATTTTGTTCTCTATTAAATGATCCCATCAAGACAGGGATTGTCTTGTAGATATGGTGATGTCATGATATCATGTAAGCAGCCAGGTTGGGTTCCTGATGAGATTGTTAATGGCAAACAGAAATGTAATATTTGGAGTCTGAATGAGTTGCAATTATCACCTGCTCTTCATTGACAGGCAATATATACCAGAATGCAAAACTGCAAACCAGGAAGTGAGGCCTTAGTTACCTTGGAAACAGAAACACATTATCTTTTTCTTTCCAACAATCCTACCTGCATGATGCATGATTATTCTCATCTTATTTTACAACTGTCCATTATACTTTTATTGATACTTTTAAAGAATAAAAAAGCTTCATTGTTTTGCCTCATCACTATTCAATATTCATTACATAGTGATGGATAATGAAATAATCAAGTAGTCTCAGGTCTAACTAAACAACCCAGTACTTCATAACTTCGTGGGTATGATGAAAAGACTCCATCTCCTAATAAATAGGGCTCTTTTTCTCTTACAGTTCTATGGATCACGGTCCATTAGAATCCTAGAGTATATGTGAAATGGGCAGTTATATAAAAGAACATAATAGAATCACATTAGAGCAATTTTATATACACTTAGTTGTCTGGGAATGCAAGAGAAAGTAAGGAGGGAATAAGAAAAGGAGAGGTGGGAGAATTACTTTGGATCAGAAGTTTCCATGTTTTGCCATCATTAGACCTGTAATTCCCCAATATGGTCTTTATTGGATAGCAATAGCAATAACACTTACACTTATATATCACTTTACAGTGCTTTAGAGCCCACTCTAAGTGGTTTACAGTAACAGCATATTGCCCCCAACAATTTGGGTCCTCATTTTACTGACCTTGAAAGACTGGAAGGCTGAGTCAACCCTGAGCCTGGTGAGATTTGTACTGCCAAATTGCAGGCAGCCAGCAGTCAGAAGAAGTAGCCTGCAGTTCTGCACTTTAACCACTGTGCCACCATGGCTCATCACCGGATCCTCATATTAAATAACAATCAGTTTAATTTTTAAATTGTTTTTATGTTTAAAAAAAGTTACATTGTCAAATCTTCCAAGATTTTGAAATTCATAAGATTCAATGGTCCCCTAAAATTTGGCCTTTTGTTTTCAGGAAAAAAAATGGCCGTCTCTCTATATCATTGGCTAGTTGCAAATGCCTTTCTGGATTATCAGGATCTCTGGATCTGAGATTGGGAACTATTGAAATAAAAAAAAAGAAAATAACAGATATGTTATTTATTTACACTGAATAACAAGTTAATAGATAACTATAAATCACACAATATTCACTCCATCTGATGCAGATCATTGATTCAATTTGATATAAATTTAGAACTCATTTCAAAGGCTAGGGTTGATTCAATTTGACATATTGATTTGAATCATCACATTACATTTAAAATAGTAAATATGTGAATATGCATGTGTAAAAGTCCACTGAATCCTTGAAATATTTCAAAGGCATCTGATAGCATTCAATATGTTAAATAATGATTGAGGTTTTTTAAGAAAATCATTCAAAGTAATTATTTCACTGAGCTACTTTAAAACTTCAAATTGAAGCTTCACAATTCATCTCCTCAATTATCTCTTCCAGAACCAGAAGGAAAATAACACAGCCTAGTGCTCAGGACCCAGATACAAGCCAGATGGTAAGAGAAGGGCTTTTTTCACCCTAGTTAAAATGATAATAAAACATACTATAGTGAAGAGAAATGTGGATATATTTTGGAATTGTGCTATGTGCCTTCTATCAGTAACCCAGTATTGCAAGTAAGAATGGGCCAATCCGGTTTTTTTTATCTTTGATAACTTTATTACATTTTAAAATAGAGTCCATTTTTATTACTTTCTCATTTTTCTAATCTGCAATTCATTTTGTCAGGACTCTCTTTTCACGTTTTTTTTTTTTTTACAATTTGAGCTAATACTTGGCAGGAAAAAAAATAGATAAGTAGTTTCCCCCACCTGCTGTCCTCCATTTAACCTCAAGGCCTTTTGCAGCCTGTTTCATTAGACAGAAAAAAAGGAGAAACAATGATAAAACCACACATAGTACATAGTTATAGAACAACAGAATAATAGAATACAAAGAAAACTGTTGGAAAGGATCTTGGAGGAGACCAGCAGAGTACAATAT
The DNA here is from genome assembly GCA_027560395.1 of Boaedon fuliginosus. Lineage (NCBI taxonomy): Eukaryota > Metazoa > Chordata > Lepidosauria > Squamata > Lamprophiidae > Boaedon > Boaedon fuliginosus. The sequence continues at coordinate 42,643 of JANHGC010007494.1, forward strand.
TTTGTGATATCCGTTTATTTGAGCAGTTACAAATTTTTTTAAAAAAGCAGAGACATCAACTGAGGCAGCAATGCTTTTCTCTGAGAGGAATCATTCCAGCTGAAGAGCCAAAAAGCAAAATCAGTGTCCCAAGATGGCTTCAGCTGTCCAACTGTAATATCTGAAGGTGACCGTTCCTCTCTCGATCCAAATTAAACTACAGAGGCAGAAAACTGATCTAATAACAGTCTGTGGGACTTCTATTGCACATACACGGCTAGCTAACCATCAACTTAATGAGCCATTGGCAAGCCCATTGAAATTGCCAAGATACAGAAAGCCTACTGAGAGTTACTTTGCACCAGATATCTGATGTATCTAGATATTTTATCTTTTCCTTTAAAGTTTGGAGTGTACTTTCTTTTCTCTATTTGGTAAATGGATTAGATCTTTGTTCCTATTTGGGAGGTCAAACAGGCAGGGGATTTACACTCTTTGCTTATTTTACAGCTTCAGACATCTGGTCAGGATCTGATTTCTGCCAATCCTGCTGTTGTGGCAAACCCTGGACCCAGCTTCCTAAATGAACTTTTTTACTATATATATTTGAAGAAGGGCTATCCTAGTGACCTTGGTTCACCTAAGAGGAAAGCAGTGATGGTCTTCCCTGTGGCTTCTGAGCAGGATTTCTTCTTCACTGCCATCAAGGGTAATTGCATTCAGAGCACCACCATTAGCCAGCATGGTCAGATAAGTTGGCAAGAGCTGATACTGGAATTCTTGGGAACATGGTGCACTGCCATACATGAAAAAGACCACCGGCCTGACTAAGTCAGTGCTCATTGCAGATCAGCAAGATGGACCATTGCTCTTAGTTTCAAACTGTGCAGCATTTGAGACAAGAGACCTTCCCATAACCGTCCTATTTAAAAATTGGACCAGGAATGAAGTAATCCAATTAAAATACAAAATGCAGTCCACTCCATACACTTAAAATCTTTGGATAGTCATCTCTTAATCACTTCCCAGATTTATTTAAGGGAATAAACAACAGTCACTTGCACAGCAAACCTATTCAATAGAGCCAATCTACAGAGTAACATATGACTGAACTTTTTTTGTCAGGACAGCCTGGTCTACCCAATTATGGGACAGTATGCTCCAACCCATAATTGGGTAAACCAGGATGCCCTGACAAAAAACAATTTTTCCCCTGGTATAGCCACCAAAGGGAGGAGAGCCTGTGGCCTAGAGGTGAATTCATCTACCTAGTATGCAAGTAGTCTGGGTTCAAATTCCAGAAGGATATGGCTAGCTGATCAAGGATAAATAGCTTGAAATAGATTTATACCAGTCTCCCTTTATTTCTTTGTCAGTAAAACATAAATTTAACACATGTGATTGAAATCTTAATTTGGGGGAGGAGGGGGTTGTAAGATTGTGGAATGCACAATGTACTTTTCCTTTGCCTATCATAATTCAGGGTAATATAGGCAATGCTCAAAATATTGCAGCAGACATCTAGATAGGTTGAGCAAGCCCAGTCTTAACTTACTCATGTCTTAAAAGCTGCAACGTTCATAACAAAAGACAAGGACACTCTGGCCATTACTCTATGCACAGGCAACTATCTCTAAAATAAATAAAGTCCCCAGCGATGACAGATAGGCTTTTTTTTTCTTTCAAAGTGACAGATAGCCATTCTCTGAATTTTCTCTATATCCCCTGAACACATTCTATTTCATCAGCCTGATAAGCAGAAGTGATAGCAGATAGAAATCTGTGTCAACACAAAAGTAAATTAAAAATGTGGGCCTTTCATCCGATAGAATCTTTTATATAATGTAATTTCTTTGGCTAATGTTCTCTATTTTACTTCAAAATGTTACAGAAAAAAGTGTCCATGATAGATTATAAAGCAAGCAAGGAAAACAATGTGCATGGATACTGTATCTATGAGGGCAATAATAAAGTGGTTGCCCTACTATTTATTAGAAATGTTATTTGTCATTTTTATAGAAATAGTATCTTGTTACCAGATAGTTTTAAATGGATCTAAAACTCCATTAATATTAAAGAGCTGGGACAGTCCACTTCTGTTGAATTTTTCAATTCAGAATAATAGAGCTGGAAGGGACCTTGGAGGTCTTCTAGTCTAACCCCTTGCTCAAGCAGGAGACCCTAACCCATTTCAGACAAGTGGCTGTCCAGTTTCTTCTTAAAAACCTCCAGTGATGAAGTACCCACAACTTCTGAAGGCAAGCTGTTCTACTGGTTAATTATCCTCACTGTTAGAAAGTTTATCCTTAATTCCAGTTTGTTTCTCTCCTTGATTAGTTTCCACCCATTGTTTCTTGTCCTCTCCTCTTGTGCTTTGGAAAATAAATTGGCCCCCTCCTCTTTGTGGCAGCCTCTCAAATACTGGAATACTGCTATCATGTCCCCACTAGTCCTACTTTTCTCTTGAGTAGCCATACCCAATTCTTGCAACCATTCTTCATATGTTTTAGTCTCCAGGCCTTTAATCATCTTAGTTGCTCTTCTCTGCACTTTTCCAAAGTCTCAACATCTTTTTATAATTGTTTTAACGTTTTTTTTTTTTAAGATTAAAATCATTGCTGAATAAGATATTCATGCTACACTATAGGTTTAGTTTAAATAAATCAAGGAAAGTTTTGTTAAGAGACTGAGATCCAATAAGAAAATTCATAGGTGAAAATGTGGAGCTTCAGTTTCCATCAAACAGCAATATAATAAAAGATTCCTCTTTGTCTCTTTGTCTATATACACTGTTCCTGAAATAGATACATTTCTAGTGAAAAATCAAACTTCAATTACTACTCAATCTTTCATGATAATCGTAGTGATCTACCTCTCATGATCCATGTGTTAAGTATTTACAAATATCAATTCCCATTTCTAAGACATGAAAAAAAATTACTATTTAGCATTCAAGGTTACAGAGGAGTTGTCACACAAAATTGTGTGTCTACACTGCCCCCAATATACCTCTGGGTGGCAGCAGCTGTATAGGGCTGCACCCTGGCACCTGTAGGGGGAGATATTGTATTACCTCTATAATAGGAGCTTGCACGCTGCTCCCTCCCCTCACAATGCACATGAAGTCTCAACAGAGACATCCTTTCCTGATTTTTCTTTTTTAAACCTTTTACTGATTAAACCTGACTGTGTGTTATGTAGCTGATCCTAAGATCCCAGCCGCCTCCACATCGACGGGAATGTATAAACTACAAAGGGCCCAAGGCCTACATGTGGTACTGGGGCAATAGATTAGGCACCCAAAGTCAGAGGTGGGTTTCTCCCAGTTCGGCCCGGTTCGAGCAAACCCCTTTGTTCTGATTCTGCGCTGTTCAGAGAACCGGCAAATCAGATCACCGGCTGGCCCTGCCCATGCCTGTTTTTCTGGCTGTTTTTGCCTGTTTTTTTTTTTGGGGGGGGGGGGACAAAAATGGCCTGGAAATGGCCTGGAAACAGCACAAGAATGGGCTGTTTTTCAGGCTGTTTCCAGGCCATTTTTGGTTGATTTTCAGCCTGTTTTTCCAGCCAAAAACAGCCTGGAAATGGCCTGGAAACAGTCCAAAAAGCAGGCTGTTTTTCAGGGAGTTTCCAACCAAAAGTGGCCTGAAAAACAGCTTGGAAATGCCCCCAAAACAAGCCAAAAATGGGCAGGGGTGGGGCTAGCCAGTGGTGTTATTAGCTCCAACCGGCTAAACTTACCTCTTCCTTTGAGCCAAGTCGCCTGGAGGCAGGGCTCAGTGTGATCTGTGATATCACTGTCACATGAACACCTAGCCACGCCCACCAAACCAAGCCACACCCACAGAACCAATTGTTTAAAAAAATTAATTCCACCACTCCCCGAAGTACATAAGTTTGCAGCATATATGAGATCTTTAGAATTCATCAGTTTAGGAATCAATGTAGTCTAGAGATATTCAGAGGGATAAAAATCCTTAGATCAAATCTGCAGTCATCTGCATTCATTTTGCAAGGACTGAAGTGACATAAAGGCAGTAGCTACAAAACTTCTTAGCACCACTGCTAATATTTATTTTTATTTTCCTTGAAGCCATGCACCTTTATGGTTCCATTTTTCCAAGAAAAAGTGATAAACAATAATGCCAAATGCAAATCTCTTGGATGACACCAGAGTGTGAATTATCTCGTCAGGTTTCCTTCATTGCCTTATTTCTAAAGGGCAAATAAGTGGATCTAAATCTGGTTTTAGTTGAAGGTTACTGAGTCTTAAAAAAAACTAATTACAACTGAATATTAGTATTAATATACATGCAGTATTGCAGGCTAACTCTGACCACAGTATGGAGTTCAATCATAGCAGACTCAAGGTTGATAGTCTCCCACCCTTCAAGGATCAATAAAATGAGGACCGCAATATGCAACTAATGATCACGTTGTAAACCACCCAGAGAATGCTGTAAAGCATGATGGGACAGTATATAAACCTAAATGCTATTTCTATTATCAAGATAAGGGGTCGATTAAGGCATAAGAAGTAAATTGCAACAGTAGCAGGTGGTGACATGACCAAAAACAAGACAAATATACAGCACAAATGGTGAGTGGAAAAAAACATTTCTAACCCCATTCCCTATTTTTCTGGGCTCAGTGCAGTTGTATTTACTGCAACCTTCCTTAAACCATCTCTGGTATATATATAATATATGTGTGTGTGTGTGTTTGTGTATAATTACTTGATTTGTGTATTTGTGTATGTATGTATGTGTGTATGTAAAATTGGAAGCATCTTGGCAACGTTTCAACGAGGTCACACTCATCATCTTCATGCTGGTACCTCAGGGAGCAATGTGTGATCCTGGCTGCCTTCTCTGATTAAATACTGGTGGGGCTGTGTCCTGATTGGCTGGAGGTCTGGCCACCAAAATAAGGCACCTGGTCTTATTTTTGGGGGACGTCATCCGCCGACATCCTATTTTGGGTGCGTGTGTAAAAAAACCAAGCTAGGTCTTACTTTCAGGGGAGGTCGTATTTTCAGGGAAATGGGGTAGTTGCAAACCGAAGGGTCCTTACAGCTGGGGGGAGAATAGGGGTTCTGCTGGTGCGCTTCTGTCCCTCAACTCTCACCCTTCGGGCTATTGACTCCAGATATATTCCCCGCTGTTTTTAAGAAGGCTAAACGATGATAACGATTAAAGAGATCTTAAAGAGATCTTGTGCACGTCAGCTGGAACCCCCGCTTAAAAGATTCTGCCTATATGGGCATCGTTTCCTTTTTTTTTTTTGCAAGTCCAGGTTTTTCAGCCACAAAGGAAGCCTTGATGTGTTGCTTCTAGCGAGGGGGGTGGCTGACTGGCATCGGCTTGGATGCGAAACATCTGGCTTAGCAGGAAATGGTGTTAGGAGCTGGTCCCAGATTGTCCCAACTTGGCACCCTCCAGATTGCGTTTGCCGTCCCAGACCCCATGGCTGCATTGCTTGGAGGGAGAAGTGCTGTAGTACCAGTAGAGCAGTTGGGGAGGTGATCCATTGTTCAAAACAAAAACAACAAAACCCCAGGAATGTTGTGAGAAACATTTGCTGTATGGAATTGGCCAATGAAGTTTTGGAGGACTATTTACAACGGGGAAGGGCCAGCTGTAGAAGTCATGATTGTTTATAGGTTGCTTTTTTTTTTTTTTACATTTTTATTTATTTATTTGATTTATACCCCGCCTCTCTTCACCACTTCTGGGAACTCGAGGCGGCCACATAATACAAAAA
>JANHGC010007495.1:12507-34333 GCA_027560395.1 Boaedon fuliginosus
GCACTATTTAATAGGATAAGAGAAAAGTGGGAAGATAATTTTAGAATATAAACGTATGAAAAAAATTTTTGCAAGTCTTGCAAAAATGTCTGAAATACTTAGAAATTTACCCACGTTTTTAATTTAAAAACAGAGTAAATTCCACCTCAGGATTTATACGATATCAATCTTTAGTTTCAATCCTATCTTACACCAATTCATTTTTGAAATTAAAGTGGATCTAATGCTACAGTAATGAATAAATAAAATACATATGATAGTATATGGATGAAAGACGACAGCTGCTATTGTCTGTATAAAAGGAGAAACTTGAATTCCGTAGGCCTTAAAGCCATGTAAGCTGTTGGTCCACTTCTCCATAATCAAGAAAGTTCTTTTCTACCCAATCCTCCTCTGTCTCCAGGATATTCCAAAGACAGCTGATTTATGTCACTTATACTTTAATTGACTCTGAGCACAGTACTGCCAATGGCCATTACGAGGTTATTATCCTCAGAATATAAAGAATGCTCTGTTTTAGGCTCTAGACAACCTTTTAGAATACAGCTGTGGGAACAATTTGTTTCCTGTTAGTGCTACTCTCTAATGAACTGCCCACAATCAGTGGCACAACACATAAAAAGACCAAAATAAAATACAAAATAGTAAAGGAAGGACTCCTCCACATTACTCAGAATTAATCTAACACCAATTTGCATACACACAGGTACACTTGAACACTTGATCCCTTTGCTTTCAATGGGATTACATGTTTGAGTAATGCCAACTTGTGTGCTTATATGGAGACACCTGATCCTAGCGGCTCTTCTACAGCCCCTGGCATTATCAGGGCAGTAATTCTAATGCCAATTCTGAACTGTTTCTGTCTGTCTAACATTCCTTTTTAATCCCCATCCTGCCTGCCCCTCCCTTATGTAGGGTTACTTTAGTGATCCTTGGAATATTTTTGACTTCCTCATCGTAATTGGCAGCATTATAGACGTCATTCTCAGTGAAACTAATGTGAGTATAACTCTACCCTCCTTAGGATGCCACCAAATCCTCCTTCTCTTCTTCTTTACTTGTTATCTTCTCTTTTTTCTGGTTTATGTTTTCTTCCCTCTAGTCATGCTTTTATTGACCTTGCCGTCGTCCTTCTCCCAGGGGAGGGAAAAAAGGAGGAGGGTTGAAGACCTCCTTTCTTTTCACTAGTCACAACTGTGGCTGGTGAAGGCGCACAGAGATTGGGGTGCGTGTGCTTTTTTCCCTCCCCAAAAGATGAAACCAAACCAAACCAGACATGTCTGAGTGTAACTTTCTAACTAACCAGGCTTTTTATTGATACCCTCCATCATGTTACAGAGGTATGAGCAACCAGTACTGTAGAGTGGTAAGAGAGTTTTTACTATGCCCACATAACCTCTTTCTTTCCTTATTTTTTTCTCTTCTCTCCCTCTTTCATGCTTTATTTATTTATTTGTTTGTTTATTTGTTTGTTTGTTTGCTTTTGTTTTTCTTTGGGGTTTTTTATACCCTTTTTCCTTCTCACTCCTGTTTGTTTTCTTCTTTCTCTTCTTTTTTCTTTTTTTTTCCTTTTCCTTTTCCTTTTTTTTGTTTCCCTGACACATGCAGCACTATTTCTGTGATGCATGGAATACATTTGACGCCTTGATTGTTGTGGGTAGCATTGTTGATATAGCAATCACCGAGGTGACCGTAAGTAGCTGGCGTCTGTCCATGAATGTGCCTGCTCTTAATATTCATTTGTCTTTTCTGGGTTTTTTAATCTCTTCTTTTTTTACTCTCTCCCCTTCTTTCTCCCTCCCTTTTTATTTAAAGATTTTTTTTTAAGGATTGCTTATTTTCTTCTGTTTTGTTTATGCTTGTTTCTTTATGTTTTAGAACAACTTTGAAGATTTTCTGACTGTTGCATCATTTTCTTTCCCTCATAATCAGCCTGGCATGAATAAAAACTGTATAGTAGAAAAAAAATCTATGAAAAGTTTGTGGAGTGAATGCACAATAAGCAAGTTTCTGTCCTGGGAAGTTGTAGAAATAGTCAAGACTGATTTTTCAAAACTATGTTAAATTTCCTAGGGCAATGAAGTACTTGCCACTTCACAAAGAATTATAGGGCAACTCTTTCGAGGTGGAATAGTCGGAACCAGATATGGAAAAACAATGGCAAAGATCTTTATTTTTCCAAGTTCTTTTCTTCAATCTTGAATCCACAAGACTTAACAACTAAGCTAACATTCTATAATAATATGTTACACTCCAAATGAAATTATGTTATTTGTCTCCCAATTATTTATGGAAAAAAAACTTCATGAGGAATTACTCTAAATTTTTTAAAAATCATTAGTACCAGCTAAATTCTGGCTCAGAATATTTTAGCACTGCGAAGGTTATCTGTGTGATTTGTTCACTATTTGGCATTGCTTCAGTGTGGGTATCTACAGAGATCTAGACCAGCTGCAGCTATAGTGATGAAAAGAAATATCATTATTTATCATAAACTGACGGAATTATGTTTGGCAAAATCCATTATTTAATTATAACGCCACCCCAATATTATTTACAATTTCAGAATTTATTGAATTCTACTGAGCTAATTCCCATTCCAGATAAAATTCTAATTTGGACCTAAGATCAGATAAACATACATTCAATTCTCCAAAGGACAGCCACATTATTTAGCAGGAAAATATGTGAAATGTGACATTGATTGATTGTGCAGGTTTGTGCCTACCCAAAACAACAGACTATGGGCAAGTTACAGGTTATAATATAAATAAACAATCATAAAAGTCAATTAAATTATTTTTAAAAGTAGCAATGCTTTTAACAATACTTGTATTGAAACAAAAAATAAATGGCCTCAAGGTATACACCAATAATCCTAACTAGGATGAAGTCCCAGTAAAATAAAACTGCCTCTTAAGAATTTCTCAAAAACATGAGAGAAGGGGGTTTATGGATCATTAGGAGTGTTGAATATATTTTCTAAATATTAGTAGAGTACACTAATACATTTAATTAAGGTTAGTTAAATATGGAGCAGCAGAGATTGATTAAGTTAAACAGTTATTTATACAGTAGAAAAGTTGACTAGGTCTGTTTTTCCCCCGGTACCAAGTAGTGTTGAAGTACAGATGACATTAATATTGGTTCCACTTCACCTCTAAAGAATACCCTTCTACTATACAGGCCCTAAAAATTTTGCATACGTCTTTTTATTACCTGGCATGTTTGAAGTTTCTCTTTTAATCTTTGCTTTAAATCTAACATTTCTTATTAAGCTATTCATTTTGAATTTCTTCTAACTTTTTTGCATAACTGATGCACTGATAATTTGCAATCAATTAAAGATGGAGTTTGTTCTGAAATGTTTAAAGTCATTTTGCACATATTCCTATAGAATAAGAAACTGGATGGCCCTTTATATCAATTTGTACTTTCAAAAATAATCCTGCTCTGTGGCAGTCCACCCAGCCACCCAACATATAGGCATTGTTTTTTGCAGAACAAATTGAAAACATTCCCTCTTCACTTACCAATTGCATCATTCCTTTTGTCGTTTTGCTTTGCTCATGGTTTGTGAGCCTGAACAAATCTGTCTTGCGTGCCTGTATGCTGGCTTGTTCTGCACAAACTTGGAATGGTGGGTGGAGGGAAGAAGAAAAGAAACATTTCTGAATAGACTACACAATATTAGTTTTTTACTTGATTCCAAAATCAGATAGCATATGATAGCCTACAGCCTGTACTAACTAAGTAAATTAGTCTGTAATAGATGTCTAAAAATTGTTACCAAAGTAAGAGGTTTGTATAAAATGAGCCTTTCTTGGCATTAATTACTTTGTCATGAAAGGTGATGGATGCATTAGATAGGAACACTGTGAAGTCTCATCTGCACGGACTTTGCCATGCAGAGACAATTTGACTGGAAGGCATTTAATCACCAGAAAAGCAGAAGACAAGGGTAAAAAAGTCAGATGTACATAATCAGTGGGTGGGTGGGTGTGCGCACAAGTGTGTATATATGTATATGTGCACACGTGTGAATGCATTCAAGTGTTTTTCAATCGAAACTAAATTTCATTATAGCGGAAGATAGAATTTCTTAAAACTTTTTAACAATTTTGAAAAAGATGCATCTTTGACATTTTATCTTTAAAAAATAGGGAATAAATAAATATGTGTTAATATTTCTTTTTAAAAATTCCCTTACATTTAATACATCAATTACAAATCTTAATGGGATGTATGAATTTATATATCACAATATATTACCTCAAGTGATAGAGCGAAAAAAGTATTTAAAATAGTGTAACCTTCAGCCTATTTCAATATTTGGTTTTGGAATATTTAAGTACTGAAAATGATCTTTCAAATATATATTGAAGGATAATAGTTGTCAGAGTATTTTAATTTAAAGCTTATATTCTTAATAACTTACTTTTAAGTTAGTCATCTTTTTTTCAAATAGTTACAGTGTGATGACTGAGAGGAAATCTGCCAATTTTTCTTCTTTATTCATGAAGAGAGAACTTTTATGACTAGTGAAACTGAATGGATCCAAACTCCATAAAATACATTTTGGATTTGGAGTTATTCAGGAAACACTGATGTTTCATCTAGTGCATTTTAAGAAATATTGAAAGATCACAGAAACTACAGCAAATTTGAGCAAGCTAAAAGCAGAGCTTTGAGGAGGAGTATGAAAAGGGATTGTTCATGACTATCTGAAAACTATCCTGAAATAGTAGAAAGCATGTTCAGAAAAAAAGGAATAAACGTACAGTTAGTTTTCAATTCATTATAAATCTTAAATGATTAATCTCATCTCAAATTCATTTATTGAATCTTATATGGAGATCTAGCCATAGCCATTTCTTATTTTTGCCATATGTGCAGAACTATTATCAATTCTTAGTATAAAAATATGAAAATGAAGGAAGAAATCCAGCTTTCCATCTGCTCCTCTCTGTATACAACTTTCTGATTTCCCAATCAGCTTCAAAAATGAACAAAACATGTAAAGAAAAGTAATTATTCCTTTTAGAACCTTCAACACGAAATCTAAACAAAAATATATCCCTACAGTTATAAGTCCTTTGAAACACTGCAGATCAAAAATACAAAAGTTATAAAAACTGGTGACAAGGAATTACAGTACATTATTGGCAGTTTGCTACCACGTGATTGAGCAGAAAGGTTTTGCTGAGACTGCTGATTAGGAAACAAATGAACAAAACAGAATTATCCACAGCTCAAAGTTCCCCCCCAAAAAACAGATAAAAAATCAAGATCTAGATGTGAGAATCTTAGGACCGCCATGACAGAAAAATGGGAAACACATGCAATAGATAACAATTTTTCAATACTAGAAAGTGGCTTCTAACACAAACGTGCTCTGTTCTTCCTTAGTAATAATAAATCAATTCCTAAAAATATCCTGTTAACTTAAAAAAAAAATTCTATATAATTCAGAAATACCTTTTATATACCAGCCTTCCCCAACCTGTTACCCTCTAACTGTTGGACTATAATTTATAGCTGTTATGGCATGCAATCTGGATCATTGTTCTCCTGTATATACATCCACTGTGAAAAAATTTCCAGTGTTATAATCTCCATTTTTAGTAACTGGAAGCATATTTGCTCACCCCCATCCCAACACACACATAAAATCCACTGTTGGATCAGCAAGTGGATCAGCTAATGAAGCCCTTAGTGCTCCATTCAGAGTTACATCTGGAGCAATGCTTTTTGGAACCATTTCTAACAAAGTGTTTGGAAGACATGCACTTTTGTTACCCTTCAACAGCTGCTCTGCACATCTTTCTCCAGGTAAAACTGAATTAGTATTAATTCATTAATTAATTAATGAACACAGGAGCAAAATTCATTTGGGTATTTTCGGTTAAAATATACGCAGAAGGAATAATTTTTTTAAAAAAGTCATTTAGATTTCTATTATGTGAAATTACTCCTTTCAGTATGGATTTCAATATGAATGTTTATCCTGGTTTTTTTGAATTTGGATTAAACTGAATACAGTACAAAACAAATGTAACAAACCTGCAAAAGTGAAAAAAAGAACAAATATAAATTAATCAGTTTGTGGCATGCTGCTGCTTTGGGTAAAAATTAAGCATTATAAATCTAGCATTGGGAAAAAGAGATCTAGAAAAGATTGGGGAAACTCCAGAATTTTTCTTTATGAAACAAGAAATTTCCTAGTAATTAAAAAAAAAAACACTTGACAATTTCTATTTGTGATGTGCTGAGATTTCAGTCTGTAGTATAAGTAGACTATAGAATAGATCATGTACAGTACTGGTATGTAGAAATGGTTCTGCAGATATATTTTATTATAATTCAATAGGGCTAGAATCTAATGTTTTGTGTGTGTGTGTGTGAAATAAGTCAACATGTATATTTCTTTATCTGTTTACTTCCTTTTTATCTGTTTCACTTTGGAGGATATTTCAAATAGTCTAAATCATTTAACAGTCACCTGTTTGTGTATCTGAATGCAGGTGTATCCCTTAGGGCTTGTGCACACATTAAATTTACTCCTTGTTAAACTGCTTTACTTACCTTTAGGGAGCAGCACGCTAGCTCTAAGATGAGCTAGAGCTAATTCACTATAGGTAAGTGAGACTTCATTGGGGAAACTAGTTCCCACAGGGCAGATGACATCCACTTTGGGAGACAATGTGTGCACAAGCCTTAAAAGTATAACTGAGCTTGTATGTGGATGCATTTGTCTAGATGCCTAACATGCTTGACATGTAATTCTCATGCATTAGAGTGGATGTGCATGTACTGCATGTGTGTGTTTAGTGCATGAATATAAATTATGGACACATGAAACTACTCTTAGGTACATTCATTTCAAATGAACTGTATCGCCACAAATTTCCACTGAAATCACTGGATTGCCACAAAAACAAATCCAATATTAGTTGTGTGCCACTTTTATGAAGTGTAGATCTCTGAGTGTAAGGTAGCAATCACTATAGGATGTGTCTTCTCAGTTTACCCTTTGCAACAGTTGGAAACCAAATTTTACCCAAGAAGCCATGATAGTTTCTACTAAGTTGTTTACAAGCTTCCAAGGTCCTGAATACAAGATTTAAATCCAATTTATGCAACTTTACTTGGAAATAGGTAGTTCTGATGTTTATGTCTCAAAGAAGGGGCCCAAATTCTCATGCTTAGATTCCTAATGTTTAGATACCTCTTGATTTTTTTAGCCTTTAATTCATTGGTTTCATTTTATTTTCTTGCATCTTATTGTTTAATTAAAGGGTTATATGTCTGCCTGGTTATGCACTAATTGCTGGATAATGCCCACAATATGCTTTGGTTATAGGATGTTGTCCTCAACCTCTGAGATTAGAGCAGTAAAAGACCAGATCACATGCTGTCCAAATTGTCTTTGCTTGACAACAATGATGCTGCTCTCATTGCACACATGTATAATCCACTGAATAGGAATATGCATTTGAATGACAGGGCAGAACCAACTCTGATCAGCCATTAAAATATCCAATGGGCTTCGTTCCTAAAATAGGAGTAGTGGCAAACCATCAAAATTGCCCACAACCTCCTTTTTTGTGAGAAATGGTGGTAAATGGGAGTTTCTCCCTTTACTTTTTTCTGAAGAACTGTTTCATTTGGGAAAACTGACTATTAACATTTTATGAACTTAGAAACAAGGACTTTTGGAATGCTATTTCCAAGTAACAATAGTACGACATTTGAAAGATGTAACTTTAAATATGATCTTTTAAAAGGGATTTGATTACAAGTATTGAAAAGGATTTTCTCCACTGATGTATATTTAGTACTTCTGGTTTCTTAATTCATACCTGAATAAATAACTCCTCTCCCTGAGTAATAAAAGAGGCGTGCTAATCTACATGGTGAACTTTTATATGTATTTTCTACCATTACAAAATAGGAAAACACAGCAAATAATATAGAAAAAAATCAATTTAAAAATAATTAAACCTCGGAATTCAAATCTCAAGAATCTATTGAAAGATCTCTAGTGTTTTGTTAACCCTTCTTCCTTATTTCACATGGTTGTTTTTAGAGCATTATACACTTACATGCTTGAAATCTATAGCAAAAGCAGCTATAGGTATGTGAAAGAGCAGGCTGTTTAAAATAATTATAGGCACCTATGCTGCTGCCTTCCCTCCTCTCCCCCTCCCCCATTTGAGCCTTTTCCCCAGTGTCAGCAAGGCAGACCTGCCAATAAAGCTGCAACCTTGAAACAGGTGTAGGAGGAGAATGCAGGAGATTCGTGTTTTGGAAAGTCTGCAGCCACCAGCTAACAAGAAAGGGAGCTGAATAAAAGGTTTTTTTTCCTTCAAAGGGAGTGATTGGATCAGAGGAAAAAATCAGTATAAAGCAAAGCACAATGTAGACAGGTGCAAGGACTCTCTCTACAGGCTGGCTATTAACAGAGAAGAAATCCCAGAGAGAGAAATGAAATAAGACATAAGGCAGCACAGGATTTGTAAGAAGTGTTGTTAGTAATCTAACAGTACTAGTAAAGAGAAAATGATGTAATAATGCAAATAGCTATCCTATAAGTATACTATAGAGGCCATGCAACAGTAATTACACATACAAGAGTGCAATAATTATAACTATAATAATTAACATAATGTAGAAATAGCAGTAGAAGAAAATATAGGATAGAGACAGTAGAAAGCACTCAGATATAACTTTTGTATCCTTTTTTCTTTTTCTTTTTCTTTTCAAAATAAACATCTCCCTAACTTGCCTAGGGAGATATAAAGAAAACTAGCTGTCCAGGGTCAAATATTTTTCTGGCTTTTGCGTCTGGCTTTTGCGTCTGGGTCAGTCTAATTACAGTTTTAAAAAGGTACAGTTTTAAAAAAGAACCTGTGAAAAGGTGCCCTTATCTTAACTGAATAAAGCAGATGTTCTCCATCAGGCACATATGAAAGTGCTGTTTATATGTGCTGAGATTATATGTCCTTGTATTTGCCAAAATGTGGATGCTCTGTGAAAGGCAAGTAAGGTTTATCTAGTACTGCATGGCTAGCCAGTTTTGTGGATGCATCTACATAGCTATTCTTAGTTTGAATAATATATTTCAGATATGCTGGTATGTATGATTGCATTTAAGAAGGATGTAAGGCTTTGAACACATCAGTCCTAATTTGATGCCAGCTGTGTCTTAGCTTCAAGTGTTTGCATGCAGTAAGTGAGCTTGTATGCTGAAAAGAATAATGTGTTATTTCTGATCCTAAGTTTCAATTATTTATTTAGGGGATTATTTTTAGGGCCTGATCCTAGCTTCTTGTACTGTGAAAGTTTATTCTTAGGTTTGATGGAATGATTGTACAGAAATGATTATAAGGAAATGAGGAAATACAACCTAATTTAGTCCCAACACACTTAGTCAATTTTGACCATAACAAACGTTTAACTCCAAAATATCCATGGAAAGTAGATTCCCAGTTTATTCTCAAGACAAATAAGAGATCCATCGATATATTATAAATCCAGAAATATCAACACAAATGTTAATATCCTTGGAAATTCATTTTTCCATTTATTCCCAGTGGTACTCTACATCTTTCTTCCCTCCCTTTCTCATTCCCATTTTTATGACGACCATTGTCATTCAAGTCAAGCCAAATGTCTGTCAGCCAATTTTCAGCAACAAAGTTTCTGAAAGCAGAGAGCTGGGTTTACCTGGAAACTGACACTAAGGCCAAAGGTCAACTGAGGACAAGAGGTAGAGCGCAATGATTTTGGAAACCTGGGTGAGATTCTGACTACAAACCAATTTATGTGTAATTTCTACAGAAATCAATGGGACGTGTTTCCCTAAAAATGGCTTTTAAGACTGAAATGACATTTATATTTAATGTAGGCTGGTTTGAAATATGGCAGTAATTAGTACAACCAACTGATTGGTTCAGTTGGCTGACTTGGAACTTCTCTTACTAGTCTCCAGTAGGCGACTTCAAGATTGTGGCCTAAAACAGCCCAACTCTTGCAATGGAACAAAAGATTGGTCGAAGGATGGCATGCATCTAACCTTTGGCCTTTTTTTTCAGATTCTGCACTCATCTATGTTGCTTTGTCTGCTCATCTATCTGGTGCTTTGTATTTTATCTTCTAACTTTTCAAGTCCTTTGCTGTAGAGCTGATATTGGAAAGACATCTTTGCTTTCTATATATGTGTGAATACTTTGTTCCACAAGAACATTATTTTAAAAAACACTTCTTGCAAAGCTGGTGTGAGAAGAGCAAAGTCCTCCAATATACAGCAAGCAAAGGACAGGAGTAGCCCAAAAGCTTCTTTTGACATTCTATATTATTCTTCTCACCGTGTTGTCACCTTAATAATTATGTTATTTCTGATATGTAACTGTGTATTGTGTTTGTGCATGTTCAAATTAGATGTTGTTTTGGAGTTTTAATGAGTTATTTATTTGGGGGAATAGTTATGATTTGTATTTGTTTTTGTATGGGATAGATTATTCTACAAAGAATAGTCAAGCAAAGGCATTGAGTGCAGAATTGAAAATTTCTCATCTATAAGGACTTACAAATGTATGCACACTGCCAATGTCTGAGGAAACTAAATAGGAGTTCCTATGATCTAGCAATGAGACTTTTAGGCAGTGTGATATTATTAGAAATTGATTCAAATATGCAAAACAAGCTACTAAATGTAAACATGCTTCTTGCATAATATATGGAAATCACCAATTTTATTTTATTGTGTGGAAGCAAAACTTATTTTTTCCAAGAAAGAATGTTTGTAGCTCTAGCAATCTAGCAATCCAAACCCATTCACACAGCTGGAAGGACCTTAGATTATGAAAGACTGATCTAAGGAAATTCATGTTTCCTATGGAAAAAACATTTATTCTGAGTGTGTAGTGCTGTAAGAGTATTTTTCAAAAGTCATATCTATATAAGTAACTGTTTAAAAAAGTAATAGAATCATTTATTCTTTTAAAAAAATTGCACACTGCTTCTGATATAAAATCTCAAAGTGTATTACAATAAAAAATGTAACTCTTAAAATTGTGAAGGATGTAGTAAAATAAAGTATAAAGGTATTTATACTTCATGAGCCAACCTACATCTTATATATACTATTTAATATTTTAAATACTAACTATCCAGTTTTCCAAAATTTATTTATTTATTTATTTATTTATTTATTTATTTATTTATATTTATTTATTTATTTTATTACATTTTTATGCCGTTCAACTCCCAAAGGACTCTGGGCGGCTTACAACAGAGATAGCAATAGCACTCAGATTTTATATACTGATTATCAGAGCTTTTCAACACTCCCCAAGCAGTTACAGAGTCAGTTTATTGCCCCCAACAATCTGGGTCCTCATTTCACCAACCTTAGAAAGGATGGAAGGCTGAGTAAACCTTGAGCCTGGTGATTCGATCTGACAACCTACTGAACAAATCAGTAGAGGCTGCTGTACTGCATTTAACCACTGCGCCACCGAGGCTCTTTCTCACTTTTTACATTTTAATAAGTAGTGTGTGGAAAATAAAAGATATTCCATTTTTCCCTGGTAGCGATGTATCAAAGATTGAGCTCCATCCTATCTGGTACTCTCCAGATATCTGAAGTCTGTTACTTCCAGAATTACTGGCCACTTTGATCAACAGGTTGTAATCTCAACTTTTCTGGAGGATGTTATGGTAGGGAAGATTATTTCAAAGCAATTTCATTTTACTGGTTGAGCTTGCATTTCGTTTGCAGCCTTTAAAAAGTATTCTTACCATTAAAATGAATGGAAATTGTACATGTTCTATAATAAAATGTAGTATTACAGTTATAAATTAACTTAATTTTGTGGGATAGATCAATTGTAGCTCACATGTTATTTTATTTCTAGGTCCTTGACATAAAAAGATGACACTGTAACAGGCTATATACCCAAATTTCTCTAGAGCCAAATGTTCTTGATATATGCCATATCTGTTAAGCTATGACAGGGGTGTCAAATTCATGTCATCACAGTGGCATCACATGACATGTTGGGACTTTTTTTCCCAATGCTAAACTGGGCGTGACCAGGATGTGATGCATTTGGCCGGTGAGCCAGGAGTTTGACAGCCCTCAGCCATGACATTATACACTTAGTGTTAAGACCATTCATTTGGTGATGGTTTCATGTTACAATGGCACTGAAAAAAGTGACATAAGATCGGTGCGTGCACTTAAGACCATTGCAGTATCCTCATGGTCACATGATCAAAATTCAGGTGCTTGACAAGCAGCATAAATTTTATGAAGATGCTAAGACATTCAAAGTTATTGAACTATGTTTTCAAAAATAAGTGCAGGTTCATTATGTCTGTTGTATGTTACCAAGTTGAAAAACGATTTCACTGGGAAGTGGCAGCAGTACACCTTAGCTTCATTTCAATATATTTCACAATTCTGACATTTAACTTTTGAGTAAAAATATCCATGACATTGCTATTTTAAAGTGATACATGATTTAGATATTATTAAACAATTTCATACTTTATGCTTTAAAAAGATGTAAAATATGTTTCAGAAATATAAATCTACCATTGTATTGTAATTTGTATTTTAAACTCAAAATTCAGAATTTTCATCACTACATCTACTCAGTTTTGGTAGACAGTAAATATTTATGTTTGTAGAATACTGAAGAATTTAATCTAAAATCTATCTAAAGATACATTCCTACATCCATTATCAGTCTGTGATTTCTGGCACATTAACCCACATTGTGAAATCAAATCACCTCAAATTCCCCTTTATACCATCGTGTCTTTTACTTGCATTGTCCTTGGTGTGTATGTTTTCAAGGTATCTTTAATGCATAACTGCTGGATTGCAGAGGACACACCATGCAAACATCGGAAAAAGATCCTCTGGCAGTTGCTATGTAATATTTATTTATCATACTTGTATGATTTCAAATGTGACTCTGAGCAATGTACATATTCCCTACATTGATTGAAGGAAGTCTCACTTTATTCAATGGAAATTATTTTTGAATATTTAGGATTGTACTAGGAGTCATCTAAGTCTTATTTACTATTGGTTTGTTGAGCAATCTTGCCTGATCCTAAAACATAGGAAATTAATTTTGTGTGAGTGAAAAATTATTTGAAAACGCATCATAATATCAATTATTGGAAATGTATAAACACACACACACAAACACACACACACACACACACACACACACTTAAGGGAAGACCAAAGTTAATACAATGCTGCTTTCTCCTAGGCAAATAATTCAATTGAATTTAGGGAAACTGACTCCCATATCAAATACAATATATACACTATATATTCTTAAATACTTAGTTATACTTATATACTGAAACTCATTGCACTATATAACTTTTGCATAGATTGAAATAGATTTGGCTGCAACCTGTTATCTTAATTTGCACTATTGGAATGCATCTTTTAATGAGGATGACAATATGGTCCTGTTAGGGATCAATTTGATATTTATATATAGAGGGCTGATTCAAGACCACGTATTATAGATTTCTAGATTTTTATAAACTATATGATGATGATCATTCATAATGCTCTAACAATAGTCATTTACATACACTTATGAAGTGTATAAAAGGTATTTGGGAGGAGGGGGAGCCTATTATTTCCAAGCAATAGCTTGATCCATTTTTATGTTCATTATTGTAATTATATCTTTAATTGTTCATTATTCTGATATATATACCCACTGATTCAGTATTATTCTTCCGCCAAATTGTTTATTTTTTGATCTACTCAACACCTTTCTTAAACCCCTAGAGTACATTGTTTTTCTACCCATTTGCAGGTTTCTCCATCCACCCACTATTTTTATCTTCCAAAGCTTATACCCTTCCTCCCACACCATTTCTCTGCTCTTAAATCATAGTTTCACCTGTGTTCCTTATCAGTTCACCTATATTACTATCATCATTCAAAGGCTTTGCACCTTGAAATAACAACATTCTCCCTTCATTCTCTCTTGAAATTGGCTCCCAGAATACACCCTTGAATTCATTTCTCTTTCTCCCTCCATATGCTTCTCAAACACACTTTTCCTGTAGTTTTCTGAGACATCACTGAACTCAATATCCTCTAAAGTTCTAAGCATAATTGATATCCATGGCATATACGTCACATTAGTTATCCTGTTTCTCTCCTGTTCTTTTGCTATTTCCCTATGCCTGTTCTTACAATGCAAACTCTTCGGGCTAGAGACTTTTCAGATGCAATGAATACATATAAATTAATTTTAAGGGATTTTAATGTTTTAACGTTTTAATATTTTTATATTGTTTATGTATTTTGTTAATGTTGTGAGCTGCCCTAAGTCCTATGGGATTGGGTGACCTACAAATATAAATAAATAAATAAATAAATAAATAAATAAATAATAATAATAATAATAATAAAATAATAATAAATATAATCCTATACTATAAATAAATATAATAAACAGGCATGGATCCATCCAGTCCTCTATTAAAGCAGTGTAAACTAATAGTTATATCTCATGACTAAAAAAGTACCCATAGCTGAACATGTGCTTTCTGAAAAGATAACACTTTTAACCTGTTTTTTAACCTATTCCAGTCAGTCAAATAATTGAAATGCCATGGAAATTTAAAATGAAAAAAATGTTTTCTCATCCCTTGGTTTTGATAATTAATTATTGTATACAGACAGAATTTGGTAGAAAAATGTCAGATATTTCCTAAGCACTATTAATTAAATAATTAGTAAACGGCAATTAAAGCATCAGATATTATTTGGAACTGAGCACAATACAGGTTTCTAAAATAGCATTTCCATACTGTTTATTTTGGTTCCTTATACTGATTTTTCTTTAAGTGAGCTTTTCACTATAGCTCCAACAATATTTCCATCAAAATTCAAATTTTGAATTTAGTATGACAGGTCACACTGTCATAGCCTTAGGGTTTAAAATGCCACTTCTTTTGAAAAGACCTTTAAAAAGCAAAACCCAGACACTTTGCTACAAACAGGAGCACAACATATCAGAAAGCATTGCCAACTAATATGTTTCAGACTTCTTTAGATCACTATGAACTCAGCTATGCTATTTCATTTCCATTTTATTATGTCTAATGAACAGAATAATAAATACATTCTAAAAACTAAAAAAACCATATTTAGCTATCTGAATTCAGTTAAAAACAGAACTTTCTGCTATATGTCAATGTGAATCCATCATAATATCAATCTGCTATACTGAGAAGTTGGGTTGATAAGCAAATGCAAAATATATGAATTTATTCTATAAATATGTAGAATTTGAAATTATAAATATATGCTATCAAATAGCAAATCCTAGAACATTCTGTACATACAATACTTGGTAACAGATTATTTATAATTTAAATAAATACAAATTAAGATTGAATTAGCACCTCGAGTTCCCCCTCGCCGCCTCGAGTTCCCCCTTTGGGGTAAAGAGAGGCGGGGTATAAATTTAATAAATAAATAAATAAATAAAGCATGAGACGATTAAAATATTTTATGTACATTAACATACCTAAATAATATGGGATTATATAGATCAAATGTCCAATTCATATCCCTCCAATCATTCTCTTCAATAGGTTACATGTAACTAGCTCCCTCAACCATACAAAAAAACCCCAAAATACATTCTTTTTATGAATTTTTCTTTTGTTTGGTATGGTTGAGGAAGCTAGGTATGTTTAACCTATTGAAGAGAAGGATTGGACATGAGGGACATGAATAGGACATTTTAAAGAAAAAATTGGAAAGCCATTTGTCCGGAATGGTATAGGGCAGGGGTGTCAAGGCCAGGGGGCCAGTTTCGACCCACGGGTTGCTTAGATCTGGCCTGCGTGACCACCTTGGAAACAGTGAAGGACTGGTCTGCAGTGCCTCTGCCAGTGAAAATGGAGCTCATGAGGGCTGGGCGTGGCCTTCCTGAGCTCCATTTTTGCTGGCAGAGGGTTGCAGGAGGCTGTCCCAGCCGAAAACGGAGCTTGGGAGCCTGTTTGGTTGCAGGAGGCCATTGCAGCTGAAAACGGAGCCTGGGAGCCCGTTTTCATTAGCAGAGTGCTCAGGCCACGACAGGCACCCCTTGACATGAGTGACATTATACTGGCCATCCCCTCCCCAGGCCGAGGTCAAACACAATCCTGATGCGGCCCTCAATGAAATCGAGTTTGACACTCCTGGTATAGGGTACCTTGCTCAAGCAGAGGGTTGGACCAGAAGATCTGTTATAGATCAGATATAACTGTTACATATCAAAATATTAATTTCCCCTGTGAGGATTGGTCTATATCCTGGTCCAGGAATCTACAGTATGTGGAATGCATATACTGTGCCCAAGTAAGGGTTTACATATGCAAATGGATGCTTGGTAGACCTTAATACTGTCCATCAATTGAAAACAATACCAGTCACAGGATAGAAAGAGAAAATAAGAAACTGGATTCAGTATTTATTCTATATGTTACTTTGATTGCTGGTAATTTATCAATAGTCATATGCCCAGGTGGATTATAATCTTTTAATAACAGAACATATGCATTTGTGGTAATATAGGCTGTGTTTAATAACAACAAAAATATTTTATTAATGTACATATAAGAAATATTATGGACTCATTATGTCCCATGCACAGTCTTTAAACTGTATATGATATGATATGATATGATATGATATGATATGATATGATATGATATGATATGATATGATATATGATATCCTCGGACAATCTCAGTAAGATATTCTTACTGGAAGGCTTTAGTTTTAACCATAGCTTTCCTATGTTTCACTGTCATGAATAGCTATTTACTCTGTAAGTCCAGAGAACTTGTACTATGTATTGTTTACACAGAACATTTTAATGAAAGCTGTTGTGCTAGTGACATACACTCTTGTTAATGTTGGAAATCACTACTGCATAATATCTCTACTGTCAAGTTTCAATTTATTTATTTTTCCTGATGAAAATATAAAGCATGGAAGCTCTATTATTCTTAATATTTCTAAGTCAATTTGATTCTTCTGGAAAATTTGCTATTAATTTCCCATTTCTCAGGACCATTAGTCAGTTTTTTGTGGTCCCTGAATATAATTAGAGCTTAGAATATGTTGTAGTCTTCTTTAAAAATATTTTCTTTCTCTAATTATTCAGCAATCCTTGGAATTTTTCCAAGCTTGCCTGTGCCTCTTATGTGATAGTACAAGTGGTCCTTGACATGGTCACAGTTGAACCCAAAATGTCTGTTGAGTGAGACATTTTAGTTTTGCCCCATTTTACGACCTTTAACATGGTTGTTAAGTGAATCTGGCTTCCCTATTGACTTTGCTTATCAGAAGATCACAAAAGGTGATGACATGACCTTGGGACACAGCAACAGTTATAAGTATGGACCAGGTGCCAAGCATCTGAATTTTAATCACATGATCATGGGGATGCTACAAAGGTCGTAAGTGTGAAAAATGGTCGTGTGACTTTTTTCAGTTCCGTTGTAACTTTGAATGGTCACTAAATGAACTGTTGTAAGTTGAGGACTACTGGTAATACCATTTTAGATACTTAAAAATTCACAACCATTCCCAGCTTAAGAAACATTATGCAACAAGGAATACATTGTAGTTGTTAAAGTATCATAATTTCAAACACTACACAAACGTATGAGATAAAATCTGACTTAGTACTTAAAACTCAAGCTGTAAGTTAATTATTACTATAATTAGTCTACCCATATAGGGAACACTATGTAAGTACTGCCTTCCATGAGAATAAAGTTATGAGTTCCCTTTGATCGGGGAAGAGAGGTGGGGTATAAATCAAATCAAATAAATAAAATAAATAAACAATGTCCTGTTCTGGAATTAGAACAATCTCATTTTTTAATAATGGAAAAACATGAATTTTCATGAGTAATTTCTGTCTAGTTAAAGAGTGACTATTTAAATTCACAATTGGAACTCTAAGCATAACCAAGAAGATGGAAAAGGATCAACACATAAAATACCATTGACAAAGACTCAACAGTTTCTGGTAGTTATGGATTCTCACTGAGCTTTAGGATTAGATTTTATAAGATAAGATATATTGGAGATCTGCACAAAGTAGGGTTCCAACCCATGGTTAAATCCGGCCCACACAGCGGGCCTAGAACTATCAAAGGACAAGCTTGCAATGCCTCTGGCGGCTAAAACGGGCTGCACATAGCCCTCCATGTTTCATTTTCACCCTCCATGATCTACCGCAGCACTCTGCTGGCCAAAAACAGGCTGGAAACATGCTGAAAAACGGCCCAAAAACAGGTCCAAAATATGCTGAAAAACATGCTGAAAAATGGCCTGAAAATGGGCCACACGCCTGGCAGAGTGCTGCAGGAGGCCATGGAAGGCAAAAACGAGGCACAGAGGCCACACATGGACCTCCCGTGCCCCATTATGGCCAGCAGGGTGCTGCAGGAGGCATCCGTCCTGCCCGACTGCCTCCCAGTGTCGCCGGTCTGTAGAGAACTAAAATGCTAATCTGGCCCTCGAAGAAATCCAGTTTGACACCCCTGGTTTAGATGTAAGAGTGATCAGCCCAGCTAGCATGGCCACTGGCAAGGGATTGTAGAAGTTGTAGCCCAGAACATGTGGAGATTGTTTATTTCGTATATATAGGAAAACAGCTTTATTTTAATATTAATTGGAAAACCCAGCAGTGAAAATGGATCCTGATGTAATTTTTTAAAAAATATAATAACA
This sequence comes from Boaedon fuliginosus, assembly GCA_027560395.1. Lineage (NCBI taxonomy): Eukaryota > Metazoa > Chordata > Lepidosauria > Squamata > Lamprophiidae > Boaedon > Boaedon fuliginosus. The sequence goes on from JANHGC010007495.1 coordinate 31,310, forward strand.
TTTCAGTTTAGTGGACAGAATGTCCATTAAAATTAATTTTCATAGTGATAAAATTAATTTTCATAGTGATGTTTATGACTTGCATTATTATTTAACTGATGTTAAAATTGTCAGGTAATCATACAAATTACATAGATTATATCAATTGTGGACTGGACTGCTTTGGAAACAGTGGAATATATTCATTGTGGAAATTAAATTTGAAGTAAAATTTGTCTCTTGTTGTCCTTAGTCTGATGAATGCAGGTCCAGAGATTTGAAGCTTTACTGTATTCTAACATTTGTGCTCTTAGTACTGAGAAAGAAAATATATTGGACAAGGGAAAGTTCTATCACTTCAGTTAATATAGTTGTATTCCTAAAACAATTGGACTTCATGATTTCTTTTCCCAAGAAAATAGCTATAATTTTGGAGTCTAAAGGAATGCATTTTCTGAAAATATAAAACTAATCTGAGAACTATAAATATCTTTTTGATAGATCCAATCATCTGTATATCTGTAAAACAATGGATTAAAATTCATAACCCCATCAATACAATTGTGTGAATGTGTGCAATCTGCTGAATTCCATAAGAGGACTCTTTAACAATGGCTGAATTTGATCCATTGCATTCCAGAGAATCTATAGTGTCTTTTCTACTGTGTGGTCCTATTTTTTTCTTTATATCCTTCCTTCCTCGCTGTGATGTTTTGTTGTCCCTGTGTGCATTCCTAGACAAAAACCTAACATCTTCTGCAACACTCCTTAATCTCCTAATACACGCCTTATTCTCTTGCCACCCTGACTTCTAAGGTTTCTGTCTCCAAATCTGGCCCAGTTATCTCTGCATGTAACCTCCATGTTGTGTATCCATTTGTAGAGTCTGGTATTAATTATTCTGCACATGATTAGCATTTCATGTGCATCCTTGATTTTTTTCTTCAATCAAGTTATCTGTTGTCCTACCATATAATGAATTATTACCAAGAGAGAACTGGAACCCTTTTTGGATTTCTTGTTTGTTAAAAAATGAGCTCTTTGAATCAAGTGGATTGGCTTGCAAAATAAATTCAAACAGAGAGGAAAGCTAATATTCATATTTTCATACAAAAATAAAATCAGACAATAAAGACCCACATAGAATATGAGATGTGGTCAGTGCAATTCTAGTTGTGTAGATAAAACCTTCTAGCTCATTTGCCCAAGACAGTGTCACACCTACACCCTGATTAATTCACCCTGTTGAAGGATCTCTAATTGAAGGTGAAGGAAGAGAGAAGGAATGTACTTCTGACTGAATTGGACTGGTATGATTGACTTACTGTATGCCAGGCCGCTGATTTCCCCTTTTTTTGTTCACATTTCCATATTGTGGACAATATGCTTGAAACACCCATTCCTGCCATCCAGGAAATTATGTTAACTGGCAAATGAGAGCTTCTTAAGCACATATAATTCTTTTAAGATATTACCATTCTATGATACCATTATTGGTTGGTTGAGATGAATATTACCTGGAGACGCTAATGGTATTTTCTCTTATTTCATCTCGCTATAACTTCACATTGCAATGCCTGTGATATATTCCTCATGATTAGGTAAGACATGTTGTAATGCTCTACCCTGTTTCCCTGAAAATACAACCTCCCCTGAAAGTAAGGCCTAGTTTGATTTTTACACGTGCGCCCAACATACACGTGCCCCTAACTAATAGGTTAGTCGGTGGATGACATCCCCTGAAAATAAGACCTGGTGCCTTTTTTGGTGGCAAAATAAATATAAGACAGGGTCTTATTTTCAGGGAAACATGGTAGCTACAGCTCCACTTGGATAAAAATAGCCCTGCAAAAAAAATCTACATCCTGGTAATTTCATATTTAGTTTACATGCATTAGATGTACAGCTGATGTTGAGGGGAGTTTGAAAATTACCCTTATCAGCAGAATGCTCAATAAGAGTACTGATTGGAATTGGACAATATAACATACCAGGAGTTTTTTTAAATGATCTTCCATAGTTCCTAGTTCATTTCCAGTTCCAAATCAAGATGTGTTTTATAGATTGGCATCACAATATCTGAAAAGATACCTCTTCATTTACCTTTCCACTATAATCACCTTCAGGTGGCCAGATTTTGTGTGTGTGTGCCAGACCAATATATATTTATTCTTCCAAACTTTTAGTAATAAATCTGCTGTGATTTCAACCCCTCTCTGCTATTTTTTTCATTGTTAGTGCTTTGATGTTTTATTCCTTATTTTATTGTATGTAGGTTATTGTCGTCGTTAAATGGGATATGAGGTTAGGATCTTTGGACAAGCCACCCAACACAAGCAGGCTCCAGAATAAAGGTTTAAAAATAAAAAGAGGGATAGGGAAAAAAGTGTCTCAGAAGAGACTACATGCTTGCTTCAAGGTATAGCACAAGAACATCTAAAATAGAGGAGCATGCATGCTCTTTTTATAGGTAGGAGACCACATCTCCCCCTACAAGTGCCAGAGGGGCAGCGCTGACATGTGCTGCCACCTAGAGGCCTATTGGGGGCAGTGTAGGCACATATTTTTATGTGACAGTTATATAATATTTTGATGAAAATATTGTTAAAATTCCTGGGTTTGATTCTTAATGACTTTCAGTTTTTTTTTTTAAATAAAACATGGTATATGAATACTGTATGTAACTGAATTTGTTGTTTGCAATTATGACTCTGTGGTGATATAATTGTTGCTATTTAAACAGTCCCCTAAGTTACACTCCTTGAGGTGGGCAGCCTCACTTGTCTAACAGTAGGGACGTCATGGACAACATTTGTCAATTATTTCACAGAGAAGGGGTGAGGTATCTGTTAGGCCAGTGCAAAGTGAGTCAGCTTTACTCAGTGAGATGCTTCACAAACCTGGAAGTGACACAGTTTGCCTTAATGAAACATTTCAATGTCACTTGGAATTCCGGCAAGGTTCTCTGTGTATTTATTTATTTATTTATTTATTTATTTATTTATTTATTTATTTATTTATTTATATTTATACCCCGCCTCATTT
>JANHGC010007495.1:41877-52409 GCA_027560395.1 Boaedon fuliginosus
CGATCTGACAACCTGCTGAACAAGTCAGCAGAGACTGCAGTGCTGCATTTAACCACTGAGCCACCGAGGCTCTTTTAAATAAAATAAATAATACGCTAGAAATATTTTTGGGATAGGTCTTATTTTGGGGAAAACATGGTAACTACTTTCAGATCCGAGCTAGGCGTTTCATCTACCTTAAGCTGATCAGCTAAAACCCAGTTCTTCAGTGAAAAGTTTGCTTCGTGCGTTGATACTGAATATTATGTCCAGAAACTGAATACAAAGCCCATGCCTGGCAGCTCTTCGAGGTAGATCAAACCAGGAATCTAATGTCAGTGTAAATCAGCACAGTACTATTTTTATTGCAAAGCTACAATAGGAGTATCCTGCCAGTCTGAATGTGCTTCTCTCCCCCGCACTCACTTCCTTTATCTTTAGGAGAACTAAGATGGGGCCTTGTCTGAGATGTTTGCTCAAGTTACATTCCCGTCTGGAACTCAGCCCTCTTTTATCTGATTGTTGTCTTGCTGGCAACTCTTCCCCTTGTCCCTCCAGGCCATTTCTTCTTTTCTCTATAGCGGCTCACAAGCGCTAGTGGCAATGTACGGAGAGCCAGAAGATAAAGAGGCAAAGGAGTAGCTTCAGGGGAAGATCCTTGATGAAAGTTGAAGTTTTTGCAGAGTCAGACTTGAGCAAATCCAAGGTTGTTGGGGAATGTCAAAATCGAATCTTTATTAGGGCCGTAGACCAGCACAGCTATTTGGGAATGAGGTACCTTCAGTATTTAAGGTAGGGTTAGGTGTAAAAACATAATTGGCAGGGAAGAATACTAAAACCTCTACTGCTCTGCTGCCGTCTAGTTGTCACCTGGATTTTTGCAGTTCCGATACAGTGCCTCTAATTTAAGGTTTCTCAGAGAGGAATTTCTTTGCTGAAAACACTTCTGTGAGAGCGCTACCGTGTTTCCCCGAAAATAAGACCCTGTCTTATATTTTTTTTGCCACCCAAAAAGGCACCCGGGCTTATTTTCGGGGGATGTCATTCACTGACTAACCTATGAGTTAGTGGCATGTGTATGTTGGGTGGACGTGTAAAAATCAAGCTAGGTCTTACTTTCAGGGAAGGTTGTATTTTCAGGGAAACAGGGTATTCTATTCTAAATATTGGAACAGTGCTATTTTATTGTACTATTTTACTGTGAGCTGGAGTAAGAAGAAATTTCCTAAGGGTAAGACCATCAAGTTGGCCATGCACACCCAGTCACATGACCACCCAGCCATTAGGACAGAGAACCGGTTGTTAAATTAATTGAATCCCACCACTGAAAAGAAGTAAGCAAAAGAAGAAGAAGAAGAAGAAAGCATAGAGTGACAATGAAGAAAAGATAATCAGCAGCTGTTCAAATATTAGTAGAGCATCAGGCTATTGGGCTAAGTTGGGTATCAGAGAAGTGTGCAATTTAAGAGAGTGAAAGCATTAATAGATCAAGCTGTCATACCATTTGAAACCCAAGATGCCAACTCAAGATGTCCCTTATGTTTTTCATATTTCCAACATTTCATTAATTTCATGACAAAAAAGAAGTACTGATCTTTGAAAATCTTGAAAATAGTGTACTTATTGAAGGTAAAATTGAGAAAACTAATCTTTACATGATACCTTGCTTATAAATATCTTAAGAGAGTATAGTAATATACAGGATTTCTTAGCACAAGGTTAAGTTTCCCTAAGCAATTTTACAATGGTTTATTAAGAGACGGTATAATTGGCCCTCTTATTTTATTATAACAATTTTTGTGCCCTGTATTATAACTCCAGTATTTCATTTTAAAATAATTTACTATTTTTATTAATATGGTTTGCATGTATAAAGATGAGCGCCTACTGTATACATGAAGCTAAATGAAAAGTCTGCAAAATGTTTATTGAGCAAATTGGAATAGTGAATGGTGGATACCTTAAGATCTAAACCCAAAATAAAAAGATTAGATCGGTTTAAAGGGTGTAATATAGAGGGAGACTGTCAATCAGATGTACATCCAGTGCAGGAGGGAGATGTCAAATGTTGAATTGAGATATCCGAACCATGTAAATACAGGTAGTCCTCGACTACCTTAAGTTGAGCCTAAATTTCTGTTGCTAAGTGAGACATTTGTTAAGTAATTTTTACCCAATTTTGAGCCTTTTCTTGCCACAGTTGTTTAAGTGAATCACTGCAGTTCTTAAGTTAGTAACCTCAATGCTAAATGAATCCAACTTCCCCATTGACTTTGCTGATCAGAAGATTGCAAATAGCTGTAGGTGTGAGAAATGGTCATAAGTCACTTTTTTCAGTGCCATTTTAACTTCGAACGGTCACTAAATGAACTGTTGTAAGTCGAGGACTGCCTGTATGTAGGATATAGAAGTATATTTTATAAGTTTATTAGAATGAGAATATTATCAGATACAGGAATATCCTGTGGAATGAAGTGTTACCTTGAACCAATTTTTTCTTTTATTAGGTGTTTGGTAAAATTGCACTAAATGATACTACAGATATCAATCGGAACAACAACTTTCAGACATTTCCTCAGGCTGTGCTCCTGCTTTTCAGGTAGGTCGCAACAAGGGATGCCAGAGCAGGTAACCCATATAAAACCCCCGAAAGTCCCCTGGATGGCATTGTCTCCGTGTCTTATTTTTCATTACTGAAAAATAATGTTGTAGCTTCCCAATAGCTTCAAATAGGAACTCAAGAAATCAAGGGCACAAAGTCTTTAGAATGGTTATTAAGCTTAAAACCAGCAGACTCACCCTAAAATTTTTTTTTTAATCTTCCAGTAAGACCTAAATGTTGGCCCTGCCTTCTTCCATGATGGCAAGACAACACTGGAAAACTGAAAACATAAAAATAAAAAAATCTTCCAATCACAAAACGTTGCTAATCCCAAAGCATATTTGATTTAATCATATTTTAGGAAAATTATTTAATCTTTTTCTCCCAGAGGCCAAATTGTACTAATCCTTTAATTTTTAATTCCACTGTTTTATGAGGTATAAGATCTGATACTTTCCAAATCTCAAAATGCTTTGTGTAGACCAGCTACCCATTTTATCAGAAGTCTGTGGCTGCTTATGAAGTATGATTTGCTTTATGCTGCAGACATCTGAGCCAGTTAGACACAATTATCTTGTGAGTTATTTGCTGAGTACCCACCAGTAATGATAAGCCACCTTCTTCTCCACTGCACCCCGTTTTCAACAGATGTGCTACTGGTGAAGGTTGGCAAGAAATCATGCTGGCATGCCTACCGAATAAGAAGTGTGACCCTGAATCTGTGGAACCAAACAGTACTACTGAAGGTGAAAATCCCTGCGGGAGCAGCTTTGCTGTATTTTATTTCATCAGTTTCTACATGCTTTGTGCCTTTCTAGTAAGTAGCTATGGCGATCTATAAACGTTGTGTAGTGATTTGTATTTTGAACAAAAAAAATTGTCGGGGAGGCGAAGTAGTGATCCCTGAACCATATGCAAATTCTGAAACCCCTTTTGGCACCTTTTGAACTTGTCTAGATATTGTTTTTCAAGAGGAGCATTGTGTCTGAAACAGACCTTGAAATATAAATTATTACGGCATGAAATACCTTCTCGTAGAACAAATGTTTCTGTGCTTATTTACAGATCATTAATCTTTTTGTTGCCGTTATCATGGATAATTTTGATTATCTTACCCGTGATTGGTCCATTCTGGGTCCCCATCATCTGGATGAATTTAAACGGATTTGGGCAGAGTATGATCCTGAAGCCAAGTGAGTTTCCAGCCACACAACTTAAAGAAAAGAACTCTGAGTAACTCTACCTATAAAGTTTAGCATCTACTCAGGTTTCTATTTAGAAGCTACTTGGGATTTCATGTCTTCTGTGACAACCAAGACAAATGGTATCCAGTCTTACACGTATAGCAGGGCACATGCTGGATTTTATATTCTATTTGGGTGGAACTGATAGTCTGAAAGTAGGGGAATCTCTCTATGATGGATCTTTTTTTTAATTAGGTTCAGGCTAAATGACTGGTACAAATCTTTACAAAGGTGGAGAATCAGTTAAAATGATTGAGTCCAGACTACCTCAGTGCACTCAGAAAATTTCTAACTTTATATATATGAAATATTGTATAAGAATATAGAAACAATCAAGGTCATTAATATTATGCTTCCTAAGCACCCTCCCCATCCTATCAATCATCTGATCACCTAGGCAACTGAAAAGGTGGTGCCTTCACATCTCTGCATTCATCTAAATTATACTAATTATCTAGATTGAGTTGAGTTGAGCTTTTCGCTGGCAGGAGGTACTGAAACTCCTTTTATTTACTTGGTAAATTGCCTTTGCCAGAAATTGCATGAGGAAAATGCAGACCTGCTGCTAGTCCTAGATTTTCAGTATCACCAACTCTAGACCTTCTGATGGAATCAGGCTTTGGGATTTGTGAGTGTTCTTTGTTTCCCAAAGACTGAACATCCCACACCTTAGATCATAACTCTACAAAATACAATATAGTAGCACACACCTTTCCTATTCCCCCGATTTCCAATTTCACTCTTCTAGACTATGCAAATTGATGTGGCTATGTAAATAAGCCCTCAAAGATCATCCTTGTAAGAAGTAAAAGCCTTATTAATGTCGGTAAAGTGGCATAAAACCCTTGCTTCTCTCCAAATGCTCCTGCACTTGTTGACTAGGTGCTGACACAGTATGGTTACTGCCAAGCTCCAGGCAGGAATCATATCACAAAGGGCTGCTTACACTACCTTGTGGTCCTTTGCAGTTGATTGATAGCTCTCCTGCTTGCCTGCAATAGTCATACATTCCAGACATCACTTCTCACTTTCTTGTCTATTTGTTGTCTTTTCCTTTTACACTTTTGTAGGCTAAGGGCCTGGGTGGGGTAAAACTGCCTATATACAATTAGGTCTAAAAATATTTGGACAGAGACATTTTTTGTCTAATATTGGTTATGTACATTACCACAATGAATTGTAAATGAAACAACTCAGATGCAGTTGAACTGCAGACTGTCAGCTTTAATTCAGTGGGTGGAATCTTACAACCATTGTAGCATCCCCATAGTCATCTGATCAAAATTAAGATGCTGAGCAACTGACTCATATTTATGACAGTTGGAATGTCCCAAGGTCATGTGATCACCTTTTACGACCTTCTGATAAGTGAAGTCAATGGGGAAGCCAGATTCATTTAACTACCATGTTACTAACTTAACAGCTGTTGTGATTCACTTAACAACTGTGGCAAGAAAAGTCGAAAATGGGGCAAAACAGCTTTTAATAACTGTCTTGCTTAGCAACAGAAAGTTGGGGCTCAATTGTGGTTGTAAGTCAAGCAATACCTGCACTGTCATTTGAGAGAAGGGATACATTGAGTCTATCCTCAAGGAAGTAAAGGTGGGAAGCATGTCTGCTTGGCTGCAGCTGCTTTTCCCAAATGCAGATAGCAATCCCAGCTGCATTCCCTCACAGGAATGCTTTTTTGCAGTGCTTTTGGTCCTGACCAAAGTGCTGAAACACATTGTTGACACCTAAGCAAACGTTCTATGGGGCCTATAAGGTTACTTATTATATCCCCTGATGTTCAACATCTACATGACATTGCTAGGAGAAATCTCCCAGAACACTGGTATAATCAGACACCTAATTTCAAAGAAGCCACCAATATCCTTGGCTATTCCCTGACAAGCCTTCTTTTCTTAAAAAATTTCCTGTAGAGGACGTATCAAACATCTAGATGTTGTAACACTCCTGCGTCGGATACAACCTCCTCTGGGTTTTGGAAAGCTCTGTCCTCACAGGGTAGCTTGCAAGGTAGGATATCTTTCTGTTTTCTTCCTGTTACTGTTTTGCATTGTTACTTTTCCTTATATATTGATGGATGACAAACTCCATCCACCTTGACCATTGGTCATATTGACGGGACGATAGGAATTGACATCTAATATAATATCAATACTCAGAGCTTGTGATTTCTAGATTTTCTATTATGCAGTTAATAGATTTTATTATCGTGAAATGTGCACAGGTTTCTTAGACAGCAAATTTTTGCTTAGTTGACTGCCTTTTGTTAACATTTAATATGTTTATTTAAAATAATTATTTTCAGTATTATTTCAATATTAGTATAGTTATTAATTATACTATTAAGTATTAAAAAGTTACTAATATAGTTATTAAAAATTAATCCCACACAGTGTACACTTTAAAATACATACTGTTATTTGTCAACACCATCAGATTGAAAAAAAAAACTACCAATCAATTGCCAGTCAGCTTTACTTGGAATAACTTACATTTGCCAGATGTTTAGACTGGATTTGGCATTTTTATCCATCTAGCAAATCCTTCTCAAGGATCTGGGGTAGACAGATGTTATTGTTTGATGGTTGTGAAGATACCATTGCAAAAGATAAGCTATTCCAAGTAAAGCTGACTTTTGCAATTGACAGAATATAGAACAACAGAGTTGGACCTTGGAGATCTTCTAGTTCAACCCCCTGCTCAGGCAGGAAACCCTATACCATTTCAGACAAATGATTGTCCAATCTCTTCTTAAAAACTTCCAGTGTTGGAGCATTCACAACTTCTGGAGGCAAGTTGTTCCACTGATTAATTGTTCTAACTGGAATATTTTAAAAAATGTTCGGAGAAGGGTATTAATTGGAATACTTCATCAGGGTGAAGACATGTTGTTTTTTTCCCATTTCAATTCTTTTATCATGTAATAAAAAAATACTTATTCCTAAATGGTGTGTGGAGTTAGTCTCTGCCTCAGCTGAACTGAAACAGCATAAAGATAAATTAACGAAGGTTAGGTCTACTTGCACAAGTTTGCTCTGAGAGCTGATATTATGGTGAAATCTGGCGCTGAATTTCAGGAGGGAGGAGTGAAGAGGCAAATCAGCATTGTGTCTTTGGTATACAGAAAAAGATCCAGAAGAAGGGATCTTCTCTAGATCTTCACTATTTGATAGTTATGCAGAGATGCATCAGTCTAGCAAGTTTCCTGTCTATAGGCGAACAACAATAAAGAAACTATCTTGAGTAATTAATTGCATTGTTCTTGGTTCCCCATGCCTGACAGTTATAGAATATTTGTGTTCAAAGATATTTTATCCCCAGAATGCCTGTAAGGCTTCAGTTGGGAAGTCTGTTATTTTTTCTGACCTAATTCTAGTTTCTCAGAAATATCTGGTTGGTTGTTGTGAAAAACAGGAATCTGGGTTTAAAGAACCTTTGGATGGACTCAGATGGATTCAAGGAATGGGGAGTCAGATGAGTCAATATGGCAATCACTGAGTTCAAGTTTGAATCTTACACTGTAAAGCTTCCATCCACTGGTGGAATAGATGCCCTTTGCAGTAAGGCACTTTTGCGATTGATATGTCAATGGATGGAATTCTTGATCATTTCTGCCATTCTGAGAAAAATCAGAAATAACTCTGAGAGTGACAATGCCAAATTGATTATCTGGCAATGCTAACAGGGAGGAAGAACTGGCAAAAGAACAATGTACCTAGCCAGGACCTGAAATCAAAGGAAGAGCAACATTCTCATATTGATTTGAAATAACCAGCCAAATCTTTGATCGTTGTGAAGCTTTTTGCTTGATAAATGTTTCTAAACATCAGGCACAGATTTCTATGCACAAATTGACCTTCCAGCTTTTTCAAGCCTGTATAAGATTCTTGGAAGCAGCAAATGCCAATCATGCCATTTCAACTCCAGTTTTCTTTAGAGATGATGGGTTTGGAGGGTGGGGATAGATTCAGTGGGTGCATCCACAAACCAATACACCTAAAAATACAGACTGCACACAGAATGACCTCACTTCTGCTGTTCACTATTGGAGGTAGGAGATCGTCTGGGCCTTTTTTGACTGGGCTTTAGGTCCTGGTAGAGAATCAAAATGGCACAGATTACCCTTGTGGATGACTATCTGGCAGGACCAGGATAGGGATGTGTGACTCTCTTATTTTTGCTTAATCTCTAGGCAGTTTTCAAGACCATTGATCATGGTATTCTTTTGGACCAACCCCAGAGGTTGGGACGTGTATGTGTGTGTGTGCGTGTGTGTGCGTGTGCACACCATCTTGCAGAGGTACTCCTCCTTTCTCCAGGTTACTTCCAGTAGAGAAGAAGTTGAGCACGATACTCTTGCTTCTAGGGTTCCTCAGGACTTGGTATGCTTTCCATTTTTATTTAATATCAACACAAGGCTACCCATTATTCCTGGCAATGAAATAATATTTCATGGCAATAATAGGGTGCCACACATCAAATGAGACCATGGCAAAATGTCCCCACAATATTTCCACTTGAACTGTTAAGGAGAGTAATATGGGGGTGCACCCTGATGCCTTCAGGGTTTATTTTTTGGGGGAGGTGTTCTTTGCAAACGCAGGAGAGCAAGCATTGCTCTCTCTTCTCCTCATCCCATTTTTGCTTTATTTTGCTCTCATGAACCTGTTGGATGGTGCCCTTTGGAGCTGTCCAAGCTCTATTTACAATTGAGATGGGTTTGAGGTTTTTGTTTTTATTTTCCTCCAAGATTGAGAAACTGCTGACTAGAATATAGGGCAACTCAGAGCATTTCTGATTGCATTTCCCCCCTCTCAAAGAGGGAAATATTTTTATATCTACGTGGGTGGTTCTTGCTTGGTGCTCAGGGAGACAGCTCCATATGTGGCTGTCACACCTTGGCACCCTTGGATATTAATTGGGGTGGTGGTGGGGAACACAATAAATAAACACAAGTTGAAATAGAAATCGAAAACTGCAGAAAAGAATTGACTGTTGCCACTTCACATGGAACTTCTAAAAAGAAATAAAACACATCAAGGTGATGGATGGCTATATTTAGATTGATTTATGTAACTGCTCTATTGGTCTTGAATAGTGACCTCACGCCTCTTCCTTCAGCCCCTACATTTGGTATCATCTCCCTCCTAAATAAGGCAGTGTCTCTGCTTTAAATTGGTGAAGTCAGGGGCATCTGAGTTTGCCTGTGTGCCTAAATCCAAAAAGCAAGATGGCAGCTGTGATGCATCTTGGTTCTTTTTGATACTCCCACCCTCACCAGGATAATATCCCTGTGCAAAGTAGAAGAAGAGCTCTTCCAAACACGCACAAAGGATTGTTTTTGTCCATCACTGCATCACGGCAGCTTGCTCACCCAGATTTAGAAAAAGCCCCCCCCCCCCAAAAAAAGGGGGGGGGTGTCGTTCAGGCTTCTGGTAAGGTTGATTTATGGCACTTTTCTTTGTACAAATCTGCTTTAATAACAAGGTTGGGCAGCACTTCAGATCTGAAGAGCGTAGAGTGTGAAACAGTTCTCCTGTAAGAACTGTCACCCATTTCTTAAAGTAGCTGAGCTGTGTGATTCTGGGAATAGGCGTGTTTGGTTTAAAGGTTTGTTGCCAGATATTGTACGTGTACAATAGCCTGAAAGACATTTTCTCCTTGAAACCTGAAGAATGGCCTAGCCTTACTTGATAATACCTGGAAAACATAGTTCCCAATCAGCCGATGCAGTGTAGTGATTAGGATGTTGGATCAGGAGGAGAGAAACTCACTTCAAGTCTTCCCTCAGCTTGGGAAGGAAATTCTCAAAGTGACTTTGGGCCAATAATTTGGGTCAACTTGATTGACCTCATTGGATTGTTGTGTGAAAAAAAACGAAGAAAGGTTTGTTGTGTATATTACCTTGAACTGCTGGAGACAAAGTGAGACATTGTAACATTTCCCCTAATTTGGTGCCTTCCAGATGTATAGGACTTTATAATTTCTATATAGTAACCCCAGTCAACCTGACTACTGATTTACTATATAGGTTTTTTTAAGAGAATTTGGCAAGAACAAGATAAAAAACAAGTGACAGAATCAAATTACTAATGTAAATAATGTTTTTCCCTTGAATGATTTTAGATATGTAGTTTTATGGCTCTTTATGATCATGTACTGGCATACCGTATATACTTGAGTATAAGCCGACCTGAATATAAGCCAAAGTATCTAATTTCACTTACGAAAACTAGAAAAACCTATTGACTCGACTATAAGCCGAGGGTGAGATTCCATAACATTTCATCCTGTTTCACCTATAAAACATTTATAATTGATAGGAAACACAGATTTTTATTTTGTTTCTTTAAGGGAAATATAGATGCTTCTGTAAGTTGCCTGAACTGGCATTGAATCATTTATACCAAACCTTTTCATAATTTCCATAACCCTGTCAAATTATTACTAAGTCTCTATTACTATTACTCTTCTTACCCTTCCTATTCTTCTCATTTATGACTATATCACATTGCTTGTATCTTTACAATTTATATTGTTTTTATTTCCTAGTAATTGATTATTAGTATTGGAGTATTAGATTTTATTGTTTGTTAATATTGCTTATTAGTAACCTATGAGTATCACTTGTTTCCTCTTCTCTTCCCAATCTTTAAAATTTGGCAGGTTCATAAATAAGAAATTACCATATCATCAAA
>JANHGC010007498.1:41308-53246 GCA_027560395.1 Boaedon fuliginosus
ACTAAAACAATACAAAAGGAGAAATGTTTCCCCTTTTGCATTTGAGCATGCAAGAAGGGATAGGAAAGGAGAAAGAGAAAGAGGAAAGAAAAAGAATGAAAAATGGGAAGAGAGCAAGGAAGGAAAAATAAGGAAAAGGGGAAGGAAGAAGAAAGGAGAAGGAAGAGGAAAGGGAAAGAAGAGAAGGGAGAGAGGGAGGGAAGAGATTATAAGGAGAGTGAGGGAGGGTCTCAAGGAAATCCTGCCTTAGCACTTGGCCACAAGTGTCTCTGACACGAGAGATGTCGAACTGGCCATGCCTATCATGGCCATGCCCATCCCCGGCTACACCCACCCCCCAGCCTTCCGAAGTCAAACACAACCCTGATGCAGCCCTCAATGAAATCAAGTTTGACACCTCTGATGTAGAGGGAAAGAGAAACCAGATTTGATAGAACTCTGTTTTCTCAGCAGTAAAGAAAAGCAAAGAGGAAAATTAAGGAAGGTAGAGTTTGAAGAAGTTTGAATCTTCATGCCTGTTTTCTGAGATGAACATTATAAGCCTCTTAAACTTGTGGATATATCAAAGATTTCACATTATTTTAAATAGGACATACAGCACAATCCCATGCATATTTACAGAGAAGTACCATCAGTTTGTCTAAAGTTTTTAGCTTAAGTACAAGTAACACATTCTGGATCTGAGCTTATGAAGTGATTTTTAACCATTTTGTTCAATCAGAGAAAAAGCCATGCATGCTATCTTTTATTTTAAACATGTTTAATGATTATTACATAGAACAATATCAAACTGCGTATTGACATTTATGAGTATCCATTTAGATTGATCCCTATGGGGTACCATTTTTATTAAAACAACACTGAAGAAGATTTCGCAGGAGTTCAAGACAAGGACCAGTCACAGATTATCAAGCTATACAGCACATTGATTTTTAGGCCCATTGATCTCCTAAAAGGAAAGGCGGCAGAGCCAAAAGTTCAAAGATACTATTTTTCTACCCGCATAAGCAGCCACAAGCCTTCTCTGCATGCTGAACAAAAAGCAGCAATAAAAGATAGCAAACTGAATCTCATTCCTTTCCACAAGCTCATCCTTTCTTGTAAAGTCGTAGCCCAGTGTTAAATCATTCTAATTGTTTATTAAAATTTGTTGCCTGTTTTTATTTTTATTAGTAGTGTTTCCTTTCTTATGCTGTAGAGTGTAGGAAAAGGACTATCAGGGCCTAGGAGTCAGAGTCAAAAGAGGAATTAGTCTTGAGTCTCTACATTTCCAAAAGAGGTCTAAGTTATGCATAGGTGTGAGCAGTAAATCAGTTTATCAGGGTATTCTTTTGCAGAGCTATTAGAAGCCGCAGAGGCTGCAGAAGAGCATTCTTCAAAGCCGCTTCAAGAACAAAGGCCTGTAGGACCCAGAGCTGCCTGAAGTAGTCCACAGGGGCCTATCACTTGAAAGAGAACACTGCCTGAAAGTAGCAAAAGCAATAGCAGTTATACATATATACGCCTTCGCAGTGCTTTACAGCACTCTCTAAGAGGTTTACAGAGTCAGCAATTTGCCCACAACAATCTGGGTCCTGATCTTACCGACTTCAGAAGGATGGAAGGCTGAGTCAACCTTGAGCTGGTGGGGATCGAACTCCTGACAGTGGACAATACTGCAATACTGCATTCTAACCACTACTTCATTACTACGGCTCCTAAGTGAGTGGCCTGTGGCAGATTTTGGGGATCACACACATGATTAGACTGCATTTAAAAAAAAATATTAAACAATTGTTTCTTTTTTGTTTGGGAGTTGGAGTGTGACATACCAGCAGAGTCAAGTTAAGCATTTTCTGAATTTTTGATACTTAAAGGTTCACCGTCCCTGATATGATCTCTAGCATCAGGTAAAGCAGGGCTTTCTAACCGGGCCGGATGCTTCACGCACTGTACACGCCCACACCCAGTTTAGTGAAGCAGGGGAACTCTTGATACATCACATGATGCTGCCGTGACAACGCAAGTTTGATACCCCTGAGGTGAAGGCTAGTGAATGAGCTAGATAACGATCTTCTTTTTTCTTTACTAGTTTCCTAGTTCTGAATTATCTTCAAGCTGCTTTTACCACATCTGGGTTTCCCCATTTAGATGGCCATTTGGAAGGAGAAAACTGGCACTGGCAATCAAGTGCCCTGGCTCCATGCTACCGCCTATCAAAAAAAGTTGCAAAGATTCTATATGCAGCTAAAAGGGGGGTGGCAGTTTCAAACATGGGACAGGCAGTAAAAACTTTACATGGGTAGCGTACTTAATGCATCTCAGGTTATAACTGCTTCCCTTCTTCACACAATGATCAAAAAAAAGATCAAAAAAAAGATGAGCATAGTATCAGAGTTTGAGCCTTGTACTTTTCCATTCTCACTCCCAAGCTGTGAAACATCTGACAGAAGTTGTGCTTAGCTTTCCTGGCTGTAAAGCCAGGTCTTTTGATACCAACAACGTCTTGTTCAACTACAGGTTCATTGTTTTGGGTTCTTTGTCTGCTGCTGGTCATTCAAACTGAATAATCTAGAGCTGAAAAGATGAAGTACAGAGCCAAAAAAAAAAGATGAATATATAGGGTGCTTGCCCAGTTTGTCAGCATTGTTGTTCAGTTATGTCCAGTTGTTCATGCATGGACTAAAGCATGCCAGGCTTCACTGTCTCCCAGAGTTTTCCCAACTTCATGTTCTTTTCAGGGTTACTTAATTCCAGGTGTACATAGTATCTTGGTGTGCCATTTGCACCTGGATGACCCTGATACAGCTGGTGTTTGCAGCTAGTCAACAGCTTTGTAAACAGGTAGTCAACCAAGTTGGATGGTGCTTTTCCAAGGTCTTATTCTTTAGGAGTGTCATCCAATCTAAATAAAATCATTTGAAAAGGAATAGCCAAGTAAGGTTTTTATTTTTTTTACCAGGCTCATTGTTTAAGCTCAGCAGAGATGATATAAGCATCTTTGTGTGGGACTGGAAAAACAAACTCTTGACAAAAAAGATACCGGACTTCCAGAACTATCAAGAACTACACACCTGGAGATCTAGATTAATTCCCTTCAAGTGGCAGCTGAGCATGTGAGGCCTTTTCTTATTTCATTTATGTTCAACTTTTTAAGACAATAAGCTTGAAAGCATTTTGTCAGTCGAGAGTAAGTAAAGCATAATATCTTTCATTTCTTACAACAGTGATAGGAAGTTAATTAATAAATATTTATCCTTAGATCAGGATATGATATTCCTTAGATTAGTATCTATTGGCTTTTTAAAGGAACGGAGGCCAGCCACAAAAAAGATCATTAAAATAATTTCTTTTTGAGGTCAGATGTTGCACTGGTTAATCACAATGATATCTCTTGTTTAGGAGTATGCCCATTCAGCAGGGTTGTCATAGCAACAGTGTGCCTTGCATGGTTCTCCAATGAAGACATTCGAATGGCGGAAGAATTGTTCACGTAACTGGTAGGCCTGGGCTGAAGATGCATCCTGCAGCAGCAAAGCTGGGTATTGAAGTGTCTCCGAAAACTCTCACTGAGGAAGTACAGGGCAAATGGGTTGACACATGAATTGCAGAAGCTCAGCACTCGAGCCAACAAGGTAATAATCATGTGGCCAAGGGATGGATCAATCTTACGATAATTGAAAGACCGATACATGTATAACACATGATTTGGCAGCCAGCATACAGCAAACAGCCCAACAAAAACCAGTACAATCTTGGCCAGGCGTTTTCGAGTTTCCATCTAGGGTGAACAAATAAACAGAGATTAACAATCTGAAATTAGTGGAGCTGTTCCACAAAGTAGCTGATCTGACCCTATGCTTTCTTTCAGTGTTCATAATACATTGTTCAAGGATGAGCAGGAAAACTAATTCCCAAACTTTTTAATAATTATTATTCTGCGCATATTCTCAGATCCACATGTAAACCGGATTAGATTAAACATACTATTGCAGATAAATCTGATGACAATTTTACCAATGACATCTGAAAAAAAACTGACAAAGCTCATGTAGTTTGAGCAGCTTCCCTGAAGAAGCAAAGTGCAAGTTCTGCCAAGACCTGTTTAACCAGGACCAGTGGTGGTATTCAGCCAGTTCCGACAGGTTCAGGAGAACCAGTGGTGGTAATTTTGATTAATTCAGAGAACCAGCAAATACTGCCTATGATTGGCCAACACTAGCAAATACCACCTCTGATTGGCTGACAGCATTGTCATGCCCACCAAGCCACACCCACAGAACTGGTAATTTTAAAAAATGGAATACCACCACTGTTCTCTACTCAGCATAGTGTTTATCTGGAGAACTCTGGAGCAATAAACCCACCATTTTCAGAGGACGATCAATTGAAGAAAATTAATTTAGAGTAGTGCAAACCATTTCCCCATCTAATAAGCTGGCCTTCACAAAGCATGTGTCAATTATAATTGCCAAAATAGATTATTCTGAAGCAATTTCTCGAAATATGGGTCGTTGCTTAAGGCTCAAGCTTTTAACAGCTGGGCATAAATTATCTGTGGACCACAGGATTGTAATCTATTCCCAGCAATGCTGGAAGGGCTATTTAAAGGGCTGCTTTCTCATTCTGGCTGGAAACCAGGACGCCTGCTTTGGCATGAAAGCTGGCTGGGTGACTTTGGGTCAATCATTCTCACCCTAACCCATTTCACAGGGTTGTTGTTGTGGGGAAAATAAGCGGATGACAAGAGATACATTTGCTCCCTTCAGTTATTTCTAAAAATAATAAAAGTGGAATTAAAAGATATTAAAAAGAGGAATATACACAGTACTCTAGAATTAATACAGCAGTTCAAATTTAGCAACAAATCAGAAAAGAAATAAGGAACATGGATTGTTTAAAAAAAATCAATAACTATGTATGAGTAGGAGATGGTGAATTTTAAATGTTAATAAAATTGCAGTAACTGGGGATTATTTCAATCATTGCCCTATAACTTCTGAGACACTTTGTATATTGTTCAGGTTAAGCATTTACCGTCATTTTTGTTTAAGCATACAAAACTCTGATACCGTTATTAGTTATAAAGTCTAGTGGTTCAATTAAAATCATTTTTTGCAGAGGATTTTACATTGATGCAAGCTGATTTTAGTCATTTAAGTGAGCAGCAGTACTTAGAGATCCTATAACAACTGCAACTTCTTACGACTACACAAAACTAGAAGAAAAGCCTGCAGGGATCTGGTAGAACATCTGCTGCGTGGACATGCTAATGAAATTGCAAAATGTGATCAGAATTCTGTTTGTAGAGTTTTGCTTATTAACCACAAAATAAATGCAGTGACAGGAATAGTATTTCTCACAATAAGGGAGAGACAGGGCTGGGCATTAGTTTTTTAATTAATTGTCCTTGACTGTTGGTGAAAGATCTGAGTTTATACTTCATACTTCCTTTTCTTTCTAAAGTAGAAATGTACAGTGGGCTGATTTCACTTGGAACCATTCTGCCTATGGGAGAGTTAGTTCTTTCTACTAGGCCTAAAACTTGTTTTTCAAAAATCCATTGGTGTCAGGAGTGTTGTTGTTGTTGTTGTTGTTGTTTAAAAAAAAGCATGTCCCATTTCAGGAAAAATAGGAATTTTCAATCCACCACTTGCCCTCCTATATAACCACCATCATCTCTTTTTAATGACTCCCATAATCCCTTGTGGGATGGAGTCTGGGCAACTAAATGGAGCTGAGTGTTTACTGGCTGGATGCCATTCCTGTCACCAATGCAGAGTTATATTCAGCTGATATAGTCTCAAGATGCCCAGAGAGAGAAATATCTGCCTCTGCATAGGATCGAAGTCACAGCCTACTGATTGTGAAGCAAGAACTCCACCTCTAGGCCACCACACCACTCTTGCTCTCCCATATAATGAAGGATTCTTTATTGCCCAGAGAATGGATTTGATCCAGACCATACCACATGAATTAAATAAAAACAGAAGTATGTGTAGCATAGATAGTCCTCAACTTATAACTGTTTGTTTAGTAACAATTCAAAATTACAGAGGCACTGAAAAAAGTGACTTATAACCAGTCCTCACACTTACAACCATCGTAGCATTCCCACTTCAAAATTTGGGTGCTTGGCAACTGACATGTGTTTATGATGGTTGCAGTGTCCCAGGGATATGTCATCACCACAGGACCTTCCGAGCCAACTTCCTTCAAGCAAAGTCAAGGAAGGAAACTGGATTCACTTAATGACATGTGGTTCACTTAACAAATGCAGTTATTTGCCGTGGCTAAAAAGGTTTAAAATCAGATGTGACTCATTGAACACTTATGGTAGCAACAGAATTTATGCTTTCAGTTGTGGTTGTGAAGTCAAGAAGTACCTGTATACTAAACATACTATTTCATTTATCTTGTAGATTTTCTTAAAATAAATCTCCTCCCAGGGATCTGGAAAACTTACCTGTTTTTTAGATTGCTCACTGTATTCTCCTGGCAGATTATGTGCACTCTTAATTAATGTCTTTGCAATGTGGTAGTAATAAATACTAATGATGGTGAGTGGGATAAGAAGGTATACCAAAAGGATCATCACCGAATGAATCTTTGGGTGCAGATCATCCTTCAAAGGATAGCGCATACATTCTGTGAAGTTGACATTATCGGCATCATTGATGTGTGTCACTTCAGAGAAAACGGCTTCAGGGACTGCTAGCAAGATGGAAATTATCCAGATGCCGATGGCTTTAATACATGTCCAGAGGACTGCATTAGGTGCTTGAATATCCATTGGGTTTACAATGGCCTTGTACCTAAAATGTTGAAAGGAAAATGAATGTCATTGTTCAGACAGTAGTAGATTTGGAGGGGAGGGGTTTGTTGAAATAAAATAAGAGCCCCCCCCCCAATTCTGAGGGAAATGTTAAGACAGAAAAAATGCTACTGGGAGTTATCTGACTTTTGTTCAAGTGACTAAACAGAAATAATTTATTTAGAGAGGGAAGGAGGGAGGGAAAGTGAAAGAAAGGAAAGCATAAAATGTTTATTTGTATTAGGGTAGAGAAATATGTAATGCAATTTTCTCTGGCCTGGGGGAGTTATATAATGTATTCTGCTACTTTTTAACATGGCTTAAAAATGTGTTGAGATCACTGTATACAACTTGAAAGGCTGATATGCCATAGTTTTCAATTCATATTTCTTTCTTCCAGTCCATCTCTGCTTTAAGATATCATTTTTTGGCAGTTGTTATCATTCTGGACAATGATAAAGAAAGGTCCAAAGGCTTCTCCTTTAATTGCGCTATTACAATAGCAATGAAAATGTCAGTGTACAAATAAGAAACTATACCTCAAGAAGGGAATAAATGCAATCACTTTCAAAAACCTGCCTATGAGTGCCCAGAGGCAAATGACTGACTACAACATAACACTGAAGTGGACAGGCCTTACTTTGATCTAATCTAACAAGGCATTCTTTGTTTCTTAGGTTTGGAGGGGTGTGGGGGAAAGCTTATAGTAGTTAATGCTTTGCTACTAACTCCAGGATAACAATTCCAATTTCAGCTATCTGGAGCTGAAATAAAACAAAATTGGGAAGAAGGATAGAGAAAATTTCTGAAGCCCTTAGGTTTGATCATAAGTACAACTTGAGTCTTTCAAATAACCATCAGACTTTTTATTGTCTCAAACAGACAGAAATCAACAAGCTCATCTATGCTCTGATTGGTTTTACAATAAAAACGCCAATGTAACAAGACAAGAATTTCAACCTGTAACACCATATATTCAAAGCGTGTTTTCTCCTGTGCTTTCTGGGGGGAGGGAGGACATTGTGAGACAGAAGGTATTGTCCAATGGTCAAACTGACCGCATATATATCTACAGATAATTCTCAATTATGTCCATTCATTTGGGGACCAAGTTACAACAGCGCTGAAAAAAGTGACTTACAGCTGGTCCTTGCATTTACAACCATTATAGCTTCCCTGTGGTCCCATGATCACAACCTAGATAAGCTCGCACTTATGGCAGTTGCAATGTCCTGCAGTCACATGTTCACCATTTGTGTCCTTCCTAGCCAACTTCTGACAAGCGAAGTCAATGGGAAAACTGGGACATGGTGGCAAGTCACAGAAACATGATGTCTCGCTTAACCACCATATGACTTAACAATGAACTTTCTGGTCCTTATTATGGTCCTAAGTCAAAGACTACCTGTACAATAGAAGTTTAATTATTACTTACATAAAATAAATTCAATTAAGAACGGTTCCCTTATATACAAAGTGTCAGATTTAGAAGCCATTTTTCTTAGAAGCTTCCACCCTGTCACATTTTAGTGCCTGGGAAATTGGGAGGGGGGATTTTAGAAAGAGATGAGAGTTTAGACATAACAATATTCTTCTTCTGAGTCAAGGCTATGTCATCCTGCACCTGGGATAGGAGTGGTTGAAGGAGTGTCTTCACTTGGGACAACTGGTGATTGGACTATGTGATGGACTAATGGATGCAGGGGATGGGTTTGGGATTTTCGGCTACAAAGAGAAAACCTGGAACTTTCAGATTCGGGTTTTCCCAAATGTGCCAACATGACTTCTCTAAATAAATTCTTACTTGGATGAACTTTGTCTCTGAGGGCTGAACGGAAATGGGGAAGTTTCCCTGGAACTCTGACACCATCTCTTTGCGAAGTGGTTCCAAAACAACATGTTCTTGTTCTTTCTCTCAGGTCACTGCTGGTGTGTAGATGAGGTGGGACGTTACGTTTCAGAATCCTTGGTGTCACGCTCAACACAACTTCCCCAGTGTAAGTCTTATTCTTTAAAGTTGGGCTGTTGCCCCTTAGCGAGCACTACTGATGGGGAGGAGAAAGTTGTGGGAGTGTCAACTCAGGGTGAAATGTTCAACTTCTTAATAAAAAGATTACAGTCACCATTTTAGGGCACCGATAGTCAGCTTGGCTTGAAACGGAGGTAGGATGTGGCTTCAACAACAGCTGTAATATAGATTCTTTAAGAGTAAAGTAAAAATACAAGAAGTCTAAATCGCAACCGATTTTTAGCATTATGAATAAAACTGATTGCAGTTTGGTGATTTACTACCTTTGGATCGATGGTTATTGATATTCATTTTTGGCTGAGCTTAGTGACAACTTTTTACCTTTTAAAACAATGTATACCATTATTCACAACTAATTAATGATAGATTGGAAAACTATAGCTTCCATGGGATTTCTAAATCCCTTGTTTATTCCTTTGTGTTTTGTTCCCTTATTCCTTTTTTCTTGTCTTCAATTTCTTACCTGTTTATGTGTCTATATTTACTGTAAGTTTTTAACTGAGAAAAAGTAAGGCAATGCAAGGGATGGTGAAAGCCCTTAGCATTTTCTTTATTAGCAAAGATAGTAACAGAAGGGCTCTCTTACAGGCTCCTCTGTACATTAGCACACCTTATCCCAAAAGTGCTTTTTTTTCAAGGAGGCAACTGGACCTTCTTGTTTTTCTTTTGAAGATAATTTTCTTCTCATCCAAGAAGCTTCTTCAGCTCTGACAGGATAGTGGCGGAATGGAAGGATTTATATTCCTTGCAGGCAGCTGGTCATTTGCATCCTTTTCAAGAGTCATTGAGGCCACTTGGAGGTTTATCTGCGTCCTCAGGGTCACCTGAGTCGTGCAAATGGGTGTGGAGCCTTCTTGCTGCAGGATGTTTTTCTGCCCTGGGTCCCTTCACTGTTGAAGACAGGCGCAGGAAGTTGGGGATGAGTGTGTGTTGTCTGCGTCTCAAACTCAAATGGTTCCTGTATTCTGCAGTTTTTCTGGAAATCTGTTCATACTCCTGCACCATTTGTTCATCCCAAAGTGCATAGCTAGCTGTCTGCAAGGAGTATAAATCTTTCCATTCCCCACCATCCAGTTAGAGCTGAAGAAGCTTCTTGGATGAGAAGCGAAACGTCCTCAAAGAAAAACCAGAAAGTCCTGAAACAAGCACCTTTGGGACCACCATGATCTGGATGACTGAACCCTCCATAGACTATTAGCCCTTCTTAGAATTACCAAGTGCATGATGGCTTGAAATTGCCATCAAAATAAATTAAAGCAAGCAGGACATCTGATCGTCTTAAACGTTTTAAACCAGCTTTCTTTTTCTGGGGAAGAATCAACTAATCAGGGTTAATTTCTGCTAGCACTCAACTCTGCATGGAACTGCTATGAGTAAAAACCCTTTCTTCACTGGATCTAAGATGAAATTCTTTTATGCCACTCCTGGAGATTTCTATATTAGAGATGACATGTGGAATTAAGCTAACATTTCTTTTGGTTGAGTTTGACTTCTTAGCCCATGTGTAGGTTAATCCTAACTGGAACACCATAAATAACTTCTTATTCAAGAAAATAAATTTCCAGGAAAAAAAATTAGGCATATTGATAACCTGCCTCTATTCTAATGGGCTCTGGATTTGAGTACCATAAAGTCAGGTACCAAAGTTGAATGTAGATAGTTGTAATTGAGGACTACCTGTATTTAACAGAATAACAGAATAGGAAGGGATCTTGGAGGTCTTCTAGTCCAGCCACCTGCTCTAGCAGGAGATCCCGTACCACTTCAGATAAATGGTTATCCAGTCTCTGCTTAAAATCCTCTGGTGATAGAGCACCCACAACTTCTAGAGGCAAGTCGTTCCACTGATCAATTGTTCTCACTGTTAGGAAATTTCTCCTTATTTTTAGACTGGTCTTCTCCTTGATGAGTTTCCATCCATTGCTTCCTATTTTGGCTCCAGGTGCTTTGGAGAATAGGTTGACCCACTTTTCTTCATGGCAACTCCTTAGATCGTGGAACACTTGTATTTTGTTCCTTGGTCTGGGGTGAGACATTTTTGTAGGTGTCCTTGGAGATTTGATTGGATTGGATTTTGTCCTTGGTTCACTTATTTGGATTGATGAAGCGATGGTGGGGATGAATTTCTTCCACTGTGTCTTGACTACTAATGTCTTTGGCTGGAGTGAACATTTGGTTTCAAAAATCTGGTTTCCTCAGTTTCTGCAACTGTCTTTAATTAATCGGGGTGAATAAATAAGTGGGTCTGCAGACTTGTTTGCTAGCTGGAATACATATTACTCTGGAAAAAAAATGATCTGAATGCAGGTCAGACGCCATGTCAACGTTCTCAAGTGAATGCCCAGATTGCCAGTTGGAGAATGAATGGACAGAACGCAACTTCAGCAGCTCTGTTTACTCCATCCTGTCTAGAGGCAAGTTGTATAACGCTGAAAATTGTATTTTGATTATTACATTATTACACTTTTCCTGTCTGAAGGTTGGAATGTTTGTATTTTTTTTCTGGGGGAGAAAAGGTGACCTAGCGGTTAAGATGCTGATCTTATCGACCAGAATGCTGGCAGATAGAGACTGAGTGAGCTCCTGTCCCTTGCTGCAGCTCCTGCCCACCTAGCAGCTCGAACGCATGCAAATGCAAATAGATAAATTGGTACCACTTTGAGGAAAGGTAACAGCGATCAAACCAGTCAGTCCTAGAGGAGATCAACCCTGACTGCTCTCTAGAAGGCCAGATCCTGAAGGTGAAATTCAAATACTTTGGCCACCTCATGAGAAGGAAGAGTTCCCCGAATGGGTGAAGAGAGCCTTGAGTTCCCCGAACGGGTGAAGAGAGGCGGGATATAAATCGAAATAATAAATAAAATAAGAACTCACTAGAGAAGAGCCTAATGCTGGGAGCAATTGAGGGCAAAAGAAGAAGGGGACGATAGAGAAGGAGGTGGCTGGATGGAATCACGGAAGCAGTCGGTGCGAGCTTAAATGGACTCCGGAGGATGGTAGAGGACAGGAAGGCCTGGAGGAACGTTGTCCATGGGGTCGCGATGGGTCAGACACGGCTTCGCAACTAACAACAGCAGCATTCTGTGTGCCTCAGGGTGCTGTCATGCCAAACCATG
>JANHGC010007499.1:0-14022 GCA_027560395.1 Boaedon fuliginosus
AGGAAAGATGGTCCCGGAGAGGGAGACTGTGCCCGTTCCTCCTCCTCCTCCTCCTCCTCCTCCTCCTCCTCCTCCTCTGCCAGCTGTGCAGCAGGCTTGGGGATCGGGGCCATAACAGCAGCCACATAAACACTGGGGCACCCAGGGGACAGTGCATGTAATACCGCTGCTTTGAGGCCTGCATTGGATGCCAATTTGCTGCCAGATGCAATTCAAGATATTGACTATGACTTTAAAGCCCTAGATGTTATGGGCCAAGGTTACATGTGGAACCATTTTTATATCAGCCTGACCCATCCAGTCAGGTAGGAGGAGGAGGGTATGTTGTGGACTCTGCCAATTAAAGAATTTTAACTGATGGGGTCCAGCAAGAGAGAACTTCTCTGCTGCTATCTCCACCCTTTGGAACATTCTCCCCCAGAGGTGAGGCAGGCCCCCGTCTCCTTGACTTTTGGAAATTATGCTAATTGATGTGGTTTGTTAATTAGAAAATACTTTATCAATACATATTTATAGGACTTTTATTTAAATTGCATAACTAAATTAGAATCAGTATTCTATATTTTTAGTTCCAGATCGTTTAGGATGTGATCCACGAACAAGGTTTCAAGTTCCTCCAAATACAAAGCAGTGGATTGCTCTGTTGCAGCGAGGAAATTGTACTTTTAAACAAAAAATTCTGCGAGCAGCTTCACATAATGCTTCAGCCGTGGTAATTTACAACAATGTATCTGGCAATGAGCCTGTTACCATGACTCATCAAGGTAAGAACTAAGATATCAGACCTTCCTTTCAGCTCAGTCCATTTCGTCTATTATTTGGAGCTTTTTAAAAAGTATACTTAATTAAATCTACAGGCGGTGATTTATTATATAAATAAATGTTACTGGTTGTCATTCTGAGCCAAGTAATGCCCAAGGTAGCCCCACTCCCCATTCCTCCCAGCTTTACCTTGATGGAGTGGATTTGAAGTGAAAGTTTAACTGTGGTTATATTGTCAGTTTATTTTGTAATAATTAAATATCTTAGTTAATAATTGCTGCTGTTGTTGGCTTTCAACCTTTTTCCAGTCAATGCTATCAGATGACCTTGAATTCTGGCTTTTTAAGAGAATTTTTCTTATGGCTCTTCACAAACTAATATATTACAATAAATGCATATAATTTATAAGCATTATTTCATTGCGCCTTCTCAGTAAAGAAGAGTTTGATCCATAATGAAAGTTCTTTTCTGCTAACTGTCCCAATTTTACAGTTTTAATGAATTTCTGAGTCTATTCATATATTATTCATAAAGCCAATATTTTGAAATTGTTGCATTTTCAAAATTATTCCTCCTATTTAATTTGTTCCTTTTGGCGCTGCCTTACATTGGAGTAGACTCCATGTTTTAGAAAGAAATGGAAGACATTAATCATTTTTTATTTCCTGAAGATGCTGGGATTAAAGAATGGTGAATTTAGAACTAAGAAGATGAATATTTTTTAAATTCTCATATTTTCCTGGTATTATAATTAGCAGTTAAGATATGCCATATATCATTATGAGGTCAAGTTATAGTAAGGAGATACTTGTGACATATATGAATATATTACTTAGAAGATTTTTGTTATTTCCTAGTTTCTTACGTTACTAATTATAGCTTTTTAAAGTCCCTAAATTTAATAAGAGTTCTTGTTTCTAATAGCATTATGTATAGTTGGAAAAATTCATGATGTACATTAGCATAACACTCAAATGGTTTCTCCTGTATATTTATTTGTTTATTATAGGAACTGGAGACATTGTTACAGTCATGATCACTGAAATGAAGGTTAAAGAAATCTTGAATTATTTAGAAAAAAATATGTCGGTCCTAATTGCAATAGCCGTGGGAACACGCCATCCAAGCAAAAATGTTAATCGAAGTTCCCTTGTCTTTGTATCCGTATCATTTATAGTTTTGATGATAATTTCTTCAGCATGGCTAATATTTTATTTCATTCAGAAGATCAGATATACCAGTGCACGTGATCGAAACCAGGTAATTATCTAATCATAAAGAATTTGAAATTTTATCTAGTGGGAATGCCTTGGTAAAAATATGTATGCATACTAAGAATGCAAAAGGAGCTTTGCTGAATGTTTAGGGCTTTTTTAATTGGTAAAAGAAAGATAATGCTTTTGTGGCGGGAAATGTATTAACTTTAAAAGGTCTCCTGCTTAGGTGAGCTATTTTTCCATTCTGTTTTTAATGTCATAGAAAAACCTTGATTTCTGGTAAAAAGGATTAAATTAATCCTCGGAATGGCAATTAAGTGAATGTAAGAATATTATATAAGATGTGCACTCAGTCATAGTAACTATGTATTATTGTTGTTCAGCAAAAAAAAATCTTCACTCTGAATGGGCTACTTTTAAAAGATTTTTTAAAAGAATAACATTACCTTACTCATGAAAAGTGTCTCCCTACCCTGCAGATAAACCAATAAAATATTCTTTATTTAGTAGTCTATTCTACTTTCAGAGTTCCTATATTTACCCATTACATTGTAAGGAAGTTCGAGTGGGACTTTTAAGTTGATGTTTTTAAGGGATATCATTATTAAAGACAGAACAGATTCTGTTAATTGTTCTGAAAAGCACAACACCATTTGTTAAGGATCAATTTAGCATCAGTTGTATTGTAATGCAATTGTTAATTTTATGGATGTGAAATGCAGTTGTCATTTCTCTGTTATTAAAAACATTGTAAGTATACTGTATTGGCTAACCATATAAAGCTATATTGAAAGAAGATCTGTTCTTTGTATTACTGCTTAGTTTTCTTTTTATCTCATATAGCTGTATGTTAAAGTACTGTAATTAATTTAAATTTGAATATATCCAATTGAAAGGAGCTTGAATACTAAGATCACTGATACCTGAGAGTCTAGAATGGCTGCTTTAGTTAGAGTCGAACTTTAAAAACTCAATTCAAATATCAAACAAATTCTGTAATATAAAACTATCCCTGTAGTTTTTCATAGCTTTCCTCGTGTCTCCTTTTGGTTTTTTACTTTCCACTCCAGCTGAAAATATTTCCTTGTAGTCTCCAAATATTAGCTAGACCTGAACTTGGAATTCTAACAAAAACAGTTAGTTGCGCCCATTCGGTTTCGCGAAAGAGAATAAAACAAGGTTATATACAAGCACTGATCTGCCACTATATATACAGCTTTCCTCTATTATATTTTTACAATGTCAGCTACAACTTTGACGCATTTCAGATAAAATGACTGATAGAACTCCATCTAAAAATACATTGCAAAAACATATTGGACTAAGAGTAGAAGCATGTTGAAATTGATGGGAAGAGAAGTGAGTTAACTCTTTTAGTTCTGAAGCTCCGTTTTAGAATGTTAATAGTTTTCATATGTACACATAAATATATGTTTACATATATATTCATGACTGTATTTGGATCTCTGTCTCTCTGTACACACAAACACAATGTTTTGCTGATTTTTTTTAAACAATCCCCATTTGCAACCTTTCCAGCCAGCTTCCAACAAGCAAAGTCAATGGGGAAGCCAAGTCCACTTAACAACCACATGATTCACTTAACAATTGCAGTGATTTGCTTAACAACCTAGGCAGAAAAAGGTAATAAAATTAGGCATGACTCACACCTCGCTCAGCAATGGTCCCAATTGTGGTTGTAAGTTGCGAACTTCTCTGTAGGGTATGATAGCTGAAAATAATGGGAATTTGATTAACAGATTTGAAGAGCACCAGCAGGCAAAGAAAAAAACAATACTGACATAAAATGGGTTTACTCTATGAGAATTTAACTTATTCTTTAGAGTGCTGGAGAAAATTTTTAAAAAATTCAGGCTATTGGTTGAAGTGCTTTGTCATTCAAACTGTTTGTGGGATACAATATTGTTATTAGTTGCCTAAATATAAATATCCAAGCATTCTTTTATAACAATTAAGTGCTATGGCAGGAGGGGAATTTTAAGACAGGAGAAGAAATTCTTCAGTCCTGAAGGAAGAGTGGATTCTGGGGATTCACCCTACTCCGGTTATCTTCACGGGGGAAGTTGGGGAAGATACTTTCTAGCTGGCAGTCATACCACAATGGATATAGGCTATAGAGCATCTTTCCTTTATGTGGAGAAAGTCTCCTTTGGTGTTAGTTGTCTATTCCAGAGGTTCTGCCAGTAATTACCACCAAAATAGGTTTTCCCTACCTTCTCCCATTCCCTGAGCAATCCAGCAATCCAACAATGTGATTTTCTGGATTTGTTTTCTCATTTTGTCTCTTATAGTTGAGGTATACCTATGATGACAGTTACAGGCCTCTCGCATCTTTTTAAGTGGGAGAACTTGCACAATTGGTGGCTGACTAAATACTTTTTTGCCCCACTGTATGTTCATAGTGTATAATTGTTTCTTTCTTCAAACTTTTTATCAAGATTTTTTCATCATTTCTTTGCTATTTGAAAAAATGTAGCATGTAAGCACTTGGAGTGCAGTGATCCCATATATACAGCATTCTCATTTGAGATATCCATATCAAATTGCTATTCTGTAGGTTAAAAACTTAAGACCTTTTCTTTCTCCAGTATTTTATGAAGGTTGAAGAAACTTAATGAAAATTTTATGTGGTTTAAAAAGCTTGTCTCATTAAACTTTCATGAAGAAATAGCAACAGCTAAAGAACAGTTCAAAATGTTTAGCTGTTTTAAAGGAAAAAACAGTTGCTACTACTATGGTTGTATGTAGCTGATGCATACGAACACAATGCATGTAATGGTTACACAAAATAATTCCTTCAGCTGAGGTTCATAGATTTAAAAATACTACTTATATAGAATACATGCAACCATAACTAACTAGGACCAGATTTACATGGCATAAAAAATATCAAGCTACAACAATGCAAAATATTAAAATTTAAAGATTAGTAAAACTGGGATAAAGGGGTTTAATTTTTTTTAAGGGAAAGATTTTAGAGAAAGATTTTAATAGGTTGAAAAGTTCTTCACAGAAAGATTAGACCTAAATGAAACAAGGAACAGTTTAGATCACAACTAAATAACAACAAATCCTTGCTCTCCTCCCTACTTTTTCAACTTTTTGGTTTCAAGTATATTTATTTATTTATTTATCTATTTATTTATTTATTTAAATTTATACCCCGCCTCATTTCCCCTGTTAGGGGTATATTATAACTGGACTTGCCCTTGGACTTGTATTTAAATGGCATATTGGGGACTATGATGCAGACATCCATCTACATTTCTTACTAATTTGGATTCCATAAAATAGGAGATTCATGTTTTTGGTTAAAGAGATTTTAATTACAAAAATATCCTTAATTACAAAAACATACTATTCCCAGATCCCCCTAGAATGTGTTTCTGCATGTGGATGGATAGATAGAATAAGTGAAATATTGTAAAGTACCATCTAGAGCAGGGGTGTCAAACTTGCGGCCCACAGGCCAGATGCATCACATGCTGTCTCCATCCCCACCAGGTTTAACGAAGGGGGGGGGGGAGTCCTGATACATCACATGACAACACTGATTACACATGTTTGACATCCCTGACCTAGAGTAAGATCACTGCTTACAGTGATCTTACTATAAGAAGCACAGTTTTTGTAATATTTAATCACGCTGCTGTTTCTCTTTTTTTCAAAGCGTCGCCTTGGAGATGCTGCCAAAAAAGCTGTTGGTAAACTCACAGCAAGAACTGTAAAGAAAGGTGATAAGGTATCACTCTATTAGAAAATCTGTCATTAGCCTTTAACTACGTCTTCTTTTTTCCAATGTATTTATCTCACTACAGTGATTGGTCTGTTGTTTTCAGTAATTATTCACAGAGATATTATGAGTACACCTCATCTGTTTATGTATATTTTTCCTAGCCTATTGCCTTAGTTGTGTCCTTTACAGCTAGAACAATTATTTTAAATTTTCATAAATTTAATTTAAATTTTCATTTGCTGTTGCTGATTTGTGGGAGCAAAGTTGAGTAGTGATTAAAATGTTAGACTGGCATTGGGGAGAGTCAGATTCAAGTTTATCTTCAGCATTCCTGATGGAAAGGTGGCACAAAAATAATACATGATTAAAGTTATTTTGAAATATTTTTATATAACTAATACTGGTTTACTATTTTATACTTTATTACCATTCATAATTTTTATTTAACGATTGCCTTTTGTGATACCTCTATTTTTTTATGTATCATATACAAGATTGCCAGGAGATTATCAGGAAATATACCAGTCAGGCTTTGATCCAATGCTGTTTTTCTGGGAAAATAAATAAAAAAGGCTTCTCTGTGTATGCAAATCAATTGTAGATTTTGTTGTTGATTTGTCACAAATTTTATTGTCCTATAAAGTTTTATAAAGAGAAAAATTAGCAAAAATGTGCTAATGCATGTTTTGGAATTCGCTTAACAGAGAGGCAAATCCAAGATAAAAAGACATCAAAATTATAGGCAGGAAGCAGCAACAGATGTGCTTATTGTTGGCAATCATGTAGACTATATCTGCTATTCATCAGTATTAACAATCAAGATTCAGAGAATGAAATAGCTGTTGTCTATTTGCAACACTGAGATTGCTAATTTTGTAACATTTAGGGGGAAGGGGCTTTGTTCTTACAGTATATTAAGTGGGAAAAGTATACACATTATGTATGCCAGAATTGAAGATTGTAATCTAAAATTAAGGTCATGAAATCATAAAATTATGATTTTAGAAACATGATTGTCAGATTGATGTAGGCAGTAAATAGTTGTTAGTTTATCAAATATAGGATTTCCCATTTAACGTTTAAACAAAGAGTTTATTTATACATTAAATGGGAAATCCTTTCTTGAGTCCTAATATTTGTACAGTACTACTGATAAATTTGTAACTCAGGAAAGACATTTAAGGTTATACAGAATTGGACAGCGGGAAGATATTTATTTGAACAACACAAATTTTAAGGACATGTGTTCCTTTTTACCACTGCAGTACTTCCATCACTGGATCTTTCGTAAGGGGTCTGCAACTGTTTCAGTTTTGTGTGAGAAGTACTTCCCTTTAATTAAGATGACATTTAATTCCAATTGTATTAAATAAAATTATCATTGTATGATTTATTTTTATGATCTCTGTATGACATATTCTGGCTCTCATGATGGAAAACCTGAAGTATTCAGGACTCAGCAATTTCAGGCAAAACAACACTGATATATAAACCTGAAATGGGTAGTTGCTGTTGCTCAGGTTTCAAAAAGGAGGAAGGAAAAGGTCTCAGATTTAAACCTTGAGGCTGATTTATGCATACATGGCTTGCTCCTGTGTTCTCCATTAAACAGATTTTCTGCATATGTAAGACTTTTTCCTACTCGCAGTAAAGAATCTAACCTAGCCATGTTAAAGGCTATGAAGCTTCTTCCGTTACTGTATGTGAAACTGGGTTTTGTCAGCTATGCCTGACAAAATCTGACACAAGGATAAAAATGAGAGATTCTGAAATAAGCTCCCTTGAGTTTCTGGAAGAAAGGTGGGATAGAAATCTAGTAAGTAAATAAACAAATCTTCTTCCTGGTATAGCTTTTGCCCTTCCACTCATTGGCTGCTTGCTATAAGTATCTGCTGTAGGTAGATCTTACTGGAATTTTCACTCTGTTCTTTTTAGGAAACAGATCCAGACTTTGATCACTGTGCTGTTTGCATTGAAAGCTATAAGCAAAATGATGTTGTACGCATTCTACCATGCAAGTAAGCCAATAGTTTCTTTTTTGATATTTGTTTTATTCTTCAAAATAAATTAATTGCATTTTTAATGGTTTTATACTTCTGTCATTAGGAATCCTAGGCTTAGGTAGCCTTAGTTATGATTTTCTTTCTGATAAGGATGACCACTTTAATCAGTGCACTGATGATGTTATCTAGTTTGGGTAATGAAACATCTACAAGAAAACAAGCAAGCTCAGAGAACACCAAACACACACACACACACACCCCATTTCAAACCTGAGCTACAAATATTCTCCTTTATTGGTACGGCTCTTTATATATATCCTGTTCAAGTTTGAGGTCATCTTTCATATATCATTCCTTCCATTGCTGTTCCAGTGTCAATTTACTGTTAGCCTTGAGCTTTCAACTTTATAGGGACTTGCCAAAACATGCAAGGTTGACTATTTTATCCAGATAATAATAATAAAAATTGGTTTCTTTACATTTCTTTTTCATTCTTAGGTAGCTGTTTCTTCTGTCTTGCACTTTTATAATATTTAGAGTAGTTGTTTTTATGGGGGGGTCTACTTGGGTATACCACCCACAGTCCACTAGAGCTAGGTGGCCAATACATTTAAATAAATAATAATAAAAGAATAAAGAATAAAAGAAGCTAATTTTCCCATGTAAGGCAAGCAAAAATAGTCCTGTGTATCCCAAAAGCTACAATAATTTACAATAGCAAATATACTTTACTAATACAGTATTGCGTTTAGATGGCTGACTTTTAACTGCTGATAGATTCAGTGCAAACAGGATATTTTAAATCTTTAGTTTCTTTTCTTTTCCCTTCCCTTCCCTTGGCTTAATTTTAGTTAAATGGAAGAAATCTTGCTAATGATATACAGGTTCATTCCCTGCAAAATATAAACCGTTTCTCCTGTGTGCCCCAGGCTTTTGTTTAGTTTTTAAATAAGAATCTAGGTAAACGGTCCTTTCTACAAAATAAAGTTTGCAATCCAAAAGGATATGTGCAATGTTTTACAACAACTGGTACACCACAGATACAGTTTTCCTTTAAGTGAAATTCCATGGTACCTTTTGATCAGATCAGACTGGGAATTGAATGGAGAATCCATATTGTGACATGACATTTAAATGATTAAAATACTGCACTTAATATAAATCTCAAAATCATTTCCAAAAATGAAGCAAATGGATATCTATAGAATTATCTATATCAAAGAGAAGTGGGGTGGGGATGGGAGTTTGTATGTGCTCTATACAAACTACAGTCTACCTCAAACTTGGCAGATAGATAGCAACACGTAGTAAAATCAGCGTTGTCGGGGTCACCAAAGGGTAGGGGGCCTTTTTGCCCCTTTTGGGGGGCAAAGAGGATACCCTTAACAAACAAGCAGCAACTCTCTACTGAGCATGTGCAGTTTTACCTCTCTCTACTGAGTGTGCAGTTTTCAAACTGACTGAGGTACCATATTCAAACTGAGGCGCCAAGTTTTATACATATAAATTCCAGATTTGCCCTAGCGGTGATGGGCCCAAGACACACAGAGCAACCCACCCTGCCAAGTAAGATCGCCTACGATGTTGGAGGGGGCACGGGGGCTTCAGAAGGCCCGCAAATGCCTACGGCCCAGTGCCCCTGTCAAGCCCTAGCTGCCTTTCCTCAGAGACTGTCTTGCCAGAGCAGAGATGTGGGGGGGGGGTGCCAGGGGCTTAAGGCCTGCCTCAGAGACACGCCTGGCCAGAGCAGAGATGTGGGATGGGGCACCAGGGCCTTAAGAAGGCCTGCAAACAATGTTTGGAGGGGGCGCCAGATAGAGCCAAATGAATTTTTATACATTGCCATACATATTCTGGGCAGTATAAAAGAAGGAGCAACTTGTATATATACAGCTGTGAGATTTTTTTCATTAATAAGACTTACACATTCAGATATTAGCTCATTTACTTCTTTCTTCATGTCTACTTTTTTCTTTCAAAAAAACAATAGAAACAAAAAATATATTTGAAATATGCAGTGCAAAAAATTCAATTATAATGTATATACTAAAGAAATGGTAATATAGTTAAAAGTACAAATGTCAATTTATTAAAACTCCAGGCAAATTATTCAGAATGCTAATCAATAATATAACCTCTGCCATATATTGATGGTTTACAATTATTCCCATTTATTTTTAGGCATGTTTTTCATAAAACCTGTGTAGACCCATGGCTAAGTGAGCACTGTACCTGTCCTATGTGTAAACTGAATATTTTGAAGGCCTTGGGAATTGTGGTGAGTTGAAGCTTTACAGAAACAGTTAATACTGTTGAAGTATGCATTCTAAAATACCTCAAATCACAAATTCACCTAACAAGAGATAAGTTTCAAGATGCGTTAGTTGATTGCATGAAGCAGACATGCTATCCCAACAGTACATTTGGAACTAACTAACTCAAAAAACCTTTCATTATTCAGGGTTGTTTTTATTAGTTACATCTTGACATTATCTGCCAAAACCCTTAGTCATGAAAAAGCCAAACAATTATCTTGACATAAAGTAAATTATACATAAAGTAAGTAATTGCTGTCTTCTGTAACATGTCTATTTCACAAAGCAAATTTGACCTATTAAAAGATATTTTAACTAGAATAATCCATTTAAAAAACAGATTTTAATCTAATGTCTTTACTTTAAAATTTTATTTATTATTTCTGGATTTGTTGGTGGTAGAATCCAAGGCAATCTTCATTAATGCACCTATGAAAAATATTTATCTTAGGCTGAGATTAGTATATTCTATTTTTGGTCTTTTCTGTTGTGAAAAGTCGCAAATGAACTAAATAGGGAAAATTAAATTAAGATAAATACTTTTGTGGTATTTAACTGATCCTAGATCACACATGAGCATACTAAAATCAATATAAGTTGCAATTGATGGTTCATGGAGCACTTCCAGTCATGTAGCTGAAACCGGGAGGAATCTACTAATTTATGGCAGGCAATACAATTTTTACACTTTAAAAAAAGTGTAAGAAAAAAAGATTAAAGAAATTAAATCTGACTTGAATTTTTAAACCTCCCAGATTAAAAAACATTGGCTGAATTTCTTTCCTTGTAACATGACATCACCAAATTAAAGCATAACTCCACTTGGAAGATGCCCATCTCTGATGGGTGTGGGGGACGAGAGAGAAGAGAGATTCTGAATAAAGTTGAAGAGAATGCAATGCCACTTACTTCATTGATTATTTTGTTTATATACTGCTAGGTTTGTGACCTGTAAAATAGTTTGATCAATTAATAAATTGTTTAATGAAGAAAGACATGCATATAACTGGGAATAAAACATTGGCGGGAGACAGTCAATTTGATAATATTTGAACCAAGTTCTTAATGGATGGGATTTGCTTGGAATAATAGATCTCCATTTGGTATTGACATTTATGTTTCAATTTCATAGTTCTATCTCATGAACGTATAATTTTGCTAGCAGTGTAAAAATGGTGTACATTAATATGGCAATACTTATTTTCAGACAAATGTACCGTGTGCTGACAATATGGCCTTTGACATGGAAAGACTAACAAGAGGCCAGCTAGGTAACAGGAGATCAGTACTTGGTGACCTTAGCAGTGACAGTTCACTCACTCTTGAGCCCCTACGTACTTCTGGTATATCACAATTTCCGCAGGATGGAGAGCTAACTCCAAGGACAGGCGAGATTAACATTGCTGTAACTAGTAAGTAAAATTTGCCTTTAATATTAAAATCATTGCTCATGTGTTGCTTTAGACTTGTTTCTGTTTAACATAATACACATAATTTTATAGAAAATACCGAATTAAAGAAAATATGAAATTTTATTGTGATCAAAGTTACAGTAAATCTGAATAGGACCAACCTCAAAATATTGAACAATTGTTGCATACTATTAAGGAGGACCTATTGTTTAAATCAAGAGAAATTAGGGTGTCACTTTCCAAATGTTGTTGGAGTGAATCATGCCTTACCATTGACCTTACTTGCTAGGTCTGATGGAATCTCAAGTCAACTTTATCCAGCATGTCATGTTTTGCTACCTTGGCCTTTGAAAGACTAAGCAATTTGTGAAGATAACCTTGATGTAAATGGTGGTGTTTTCCAGGCTTTCTGCACCATATCTTTTAATGTTTTAGAGTTAAAAATGGGAGATTAGTAAAGTTCCAGCCCCATATTTATTTCTGCGTCTAGAAAATAAGGTTCTAGCCCCATATTTATTTCTGCGTCTAGAATGCACATGAGCACCATATGATATAAAATTTATTTGATGAATGCTGAACAACATGGGGTGGGGGAGATAAATAAACTGAGGGAAGTGACATTGGGGAATAATCAAAGCAAACAGAAGTAAGGCATATTTTTATTATGTAGTTTTACCTTGACTTTCTCTATGGTAAAAGGTCAAATTGGCTACCAAAATTTTAAAAGTAAAAAGAATGTTAAAAATTTAAGAGAATAAGTTAAAATTAGCATTAAAAGTATAATTAAATTAATTAAATAGAAGTATGGCAGAAGTGGTTCATACTTACAGAATTCCTAAATGCCAAGAAAGTGGAGGCCAGACATCCCAATAGAATGTAGGTTGAGAACAATGCAAAAAAGAAAAAACTTTGCCCCAGTGTTAGAAATTCAAGCCTCTGGCTGCAGGACTTTTTCAGAAGGACCTGGCCTCTTGATGTTACTGACCAATAGGTTATTAATAGGAGAAGTCAATATCAGCTTATTAAGAGGTGCCCAGGAAACAAATGACCTTTCAGTATATGATCTCTGTATCTTGTACCAATTAGAAACTTACTTACCGCATGTTGTACTAATTGCAACTTTAAGACCATTTTCAAGGGTAGGCCTATATAGAGTGGATTGCAGTAGTCAAGATAAAATGAATCCAAATGTGGTATCTGTCACAGACAGAAAGGGATGCTACTACACAACAGGCATAACTGAGGGAAAATTCTCCTCGCTACAGTTGTCACTTTTTAATTGAGCAACAGTTGAGGTTTGAGAATTACTCAAATAGAGGTATCTGAGGATAAAAGTTCGTTCGCTGGCAAGAATTTGATAAAATTTTATTAGAAAACGATGATAAATTGATTACAAAAATATACAGCTTCTTACTGAATTTGGAAATGGAAGAGGAAATTGTAAAAGACTTGATGATAGCATGGGCAAGGAATATTGGACACACAATAGAACTAAAGAAATGGCAGACCATCTGGGAAAGAAATTTGAAAATGACTATGGCCACCGCCTATAAAGAAAATACATACAAGATGATTTACAGGTGGCACCTCCCACCAGCTAGACTGGTTAAAATGTTTCCGAGCCTGACGCCAAATTGCTGGAAATGCAAGGCAGTAAACGGTACATATTATCATATGTGGTGGCAATGCCCAATGACCCAGAATTATTGGACAAAAGTTAAAAATTGGCTACAAGAAATAACTGGGGGGAAAAATAGAAATGAACCCAGAATTTTTTTTATTTAGGGATGATACCGGACAAATTTGGAAAACAAAATACACACTTAACACTACACATACTAACAGCTGCGAGACTGATCTTTGCGCAGGACTGGAAAAAAGATAAAACAGCAACAGAAGGTAGATTAATCAATAAGATTCTAGAGCGCGCAGAATCAGACAATTTAACAAAAATGTTAAGAAATAAGGGGAAAGAAGACTGCAATGAAAATTGGGAAAATTGGTACGCATGGCTAAATAAAAGGAAGAGTAGCTAAAGAAAAAGAGAATAGAGTTAAAAATTATAAGAGGAAAAATGCAATTCGATCGATATTTATTAGAGAGTCTGCATACCCAAACTGCACAAATCTAACTCTAAATACTGTAATAGAGCTGTAAATATTACTAATTATTTTTTCTTTTTCTGTATC
This sequence comes from Boaedon fuliginosus, assembly GCA_027560395.1. Taxonomy (NCBI): domain Eukaryota; kingdom Metazoa; phylum Chordata; class Lepidosauria; order Squamata; family Lamprophiidae; genus Boaedon; species Boaedon fuliginosus. The sequence goes on from JANHGC010007499.1 coordinate 13,656, forward strand.
TTTTTTAAACTTTAATAAACTTTTGGGGGAAAAAAAAAGAAAAGAAACGAGCTCAGAACTCTTAGCCAGGAGGGACTCGGAAGGAAATGTCACGTCGAATATAGTTCTCAAGAAGAAACTTAATTTATTTTGGAATATTTTTACGGGCGGGCGAGAAAGGCGGGCCCTGCCCACCAAGGTGTTTTTGGGTTGGAGAAAAACGGGAGGATTAATAAGAAAGAAACATTGTACAAGTTGTTCATCTCTGTCCCCGGCGGAGCTAGTGAAGCCGTAGAGGTGATGTCCCGGTACCTGGAGGCTGTGAGGGTCTGGATGGGGATCAACAGACTCAGACTCAACCCTGACAAGACCGAGTGGCTGTATGTAC
>JANHGC010007499.1:20954-33631 GCA_027560395.1 Boaedon fuliginosus
AATCCCAAAAGTGATCTAAAATATTTATTTATTTATTTGATTTATATCCCGCCTCTTTTCACCCAGTTGGGGAACTCGAGGCCTAAAGACTTAAGGTGTCACAGGTCATGGTTTATTTAAATAGTATACAGAGGAAAATAAATAAATGAAATGGAGAAATGTGTGGCATAGAAAACAAACTGAAAGATCACTGCAGTAATCCAATTAAAACATATCTGATAGATGACTCCCCAGTCAATGCATCTAGTGACAATAACAGTCTCTAGTAAGATTGTTGAATTGTTCAAATGGAATCTGCCACCTATTATTTTGTGTCATGCCCTATCTGATGATAGAGAGTACACTTTGTGACAGCATTTAAAAAATGTTAAGTGCTATCGTCATCCTCAGATTTCGGAAGAATAAGCCTTCAAAATTCTTCCATAATTTTTCAAAATTCATGTGTGGGGGCGAAATAAGGAATGGAAAATTCTCAGCTTTCTTTGCAAAAGTCAACAGGATAAATGGCTGTTTGGTTTATCTGTAACATTAGCCAACTATATTCTGCTAGTGCAAGAGAAGGACAGAATTTTCCAGGAAAGTGGCTGGCGTGTCATTTGAACCAAGTGAACAAAACCAATATCAATTGTACTCTACGTCCAAACTCATGTTAAATTTAACAATTCACCTCAAATTAGAACTGACGTGGCATTGTAAATCTTTTGTAAATCTTTATTTTAAATATCAAAAGGGCTAGTGATTTAACTTGATCTGTAATGAGGATTGCACAAATGATTTTGAAGCATATTATTTATAGACTGGATAAATAGACTGGATAGACTCTATATAGACTGGATAAATAAGTAAAAAATTCATTCTTTTATTCGTTTCCCCCAAGATTGTGGAGTCTGGTTTTTAGTTCTATAGAGTCAATATAAATCCATCCATCCATTTTTCATACTGTATATTCATTTTTTCAGTTAAAAATATAAGCCTTTATTATTGCTTGTAGGAAGCATAATACTGAAGGAAAATCAGATTGAAATTTTTAGCTTAAGCATGAGAAAATATTCATGGTAACTGGTTTCTATGTCACCTAATCACTGCAATCTAACACATTTGTCCTTTTTCAAAGATCTTTGATAATATAAAAAAAGTCTTATTATCAAAACCAGAAGAGGGCACCATCCTTCCTTTCTCAGAATAGCCCCCCCTCCCCCGTTCCATTCCGGAACTAAGAGCTTGCATAGCAACTGAATCCTGGAAAGTCTTCAAGTCCGCCCAAATTAATTAAAGCTAATGCTGACTGGTGGCTCCTTTTCTGGCTGCCGTCCTTACTTAGATTAATAAAACCAGATCGATACCAGACAATTGGTATATAAAACAAGATTTTTTTCCCTCATTCGTAAGGAAGGAAATAAATTTGATCCTTCCAATTATAAACCTTTGAAATAAATTGAAGGTGATAATAGTGGGAGGCTAAACTTGAGGGAATATTTGTGGGGAGATATTGGCAAGATTAAGAACAGGGACTATATAATAGATTATGGCTAAACCTAGTTGGTAAGTACCATATTTCCATCTCAATATTTGAACAAGTAGATAAGAATACTTAGATATATAATTGCCGTTTTTCATTTGGTAGGAAATCTCAAAGAAAATTTACTATTGAATATGCAAGTAAATCTAGGAAAACTATCCTAGGACTCAAATTTCTAGCTAGAAAGATGCTAAACCCAGGAGATCATTAATAGCAGTAAATAAAAATTTAAGAACAGTTGAAGTTTCCAAAAGGGCTAGCTTCAACCAGAATCTGAGATGATAAAATTTCAAATTAGTCCAAAACTGAAGCCCAGTTTTTGCCATTTGAGAGCACTAAGAGTTGAAAAAAAGGATGTGTTAACATTTAGGAATGTTGATTGGATGGCTTCTAAGGTTGATGTGTCCTTCTAGAGACGTATCTGAGTACTGAGTACCATATCACATCACATTCAGAACGTTTGTCTTTAAATACCGGTAGTTTAAATATATTTTTGGGTGGAATAGTCTTAGCCATGGGTCGGTTTCAACTGGTGTAACAACTAGTTAGGTCGGTTTTTGTCAAATATTTATATATTGGCCCCTCCCACCCACCTGGACGCTCTAGCTACCTTTGTTCGCTCTGTTTGCACCACAGCTGATCAGCATGGCAGTGTGCCCTCAGCTGTTTTTCTGCCTAGGGGCTTCAGCAGGAAGTTTGTTGAGGGCCCCTCATTTTTTTTTTTTTACTAAAACTGACCGAACTGGTTCACTAGAACAAACGGTTCACTCAAATGGGGCTGAACTGGTAGAAACCCATCCCTGGTCTTAGCTAAGTGATGTAAAATTGTACGTTGGTCTATTGCTGGGAATCCAAAGCTGAATCAAGGTTGCTCTGTGGTCAAAATGTTCTCTGATAGCATCCAATTCAATATTTTATTTGATATTAATACAAAATATTGTTTGCTAATTAGATATAAAATATTAATTGGTTGACTATTAATGGGATCACATTTGTATATACTGTGAGGGTGGTAAAATTAAACCAGCCTTTTGAGACATAAGGCATTATTTATAGCAGTGAAAAGACATGCTAACACAGAGACCCTCACCAAGCAGATTTTGGAGCAAGAAACTCTGGTAAAATTAAATCTTTGTCTGGAATTTTGCTGCTTTTCAACTGAACTTTGTCTTTAATTTGGAAGCCAGTCTGGAAGAGAATCATTTATAGCAGGTTGTATAGATACCTCTTAGAAGTGCTTCATTGAAGTGCTTCATCTATATCATTGAAGGCATAGAAGTGTTTATCCCAGACCTGAAGAGGAATTCAGTTGCTACTATTTGTAGAGCAGAAAAAAAAAGGAAGTAGCTGGTGAATAAATTTTGTAACTAAAATGGTATTTTGAACTGTATGATTCCTCTAAATACCATTGTTGGAAAACCACTATTTTAATTATCTCTTGAAAAATAGACCTGAAACAAATATTTCGATCTAACAGTAATATTTGTTAAAGTATGTTGTTGTAGATTGGATAATATCACCTTGATCTAAGAATTTCTTGTTCACTTTGATCAATCCAAAACGGTTTCTTATGATGTGATAAGCATAGTTGTTTTTAAAGTTATATGTAACTGAGAATTTTATAAGACTTCTTGTTGTCTACTACTGTCTTATAAGCTGTATTTTCCAGTATTTCCAGGTGAATACATCCAAATGTAATTTGAATGTTTTCTGATTTTTCACTAGTTCTTGTATCGAATAATATTAATTACAGCATAATTCCAGGATGATTTTACATAGAATAAAAACAAAACATTTGCAACACATTGTTAATCGCATTCCTTTTTGTTTCTCTCCTCGTTTCTGACAGTTTTTATTATTGTTTCTTTTGTAGGTGGCCATTTTTTCCACCGTAATTCTCTCTCTCCTCGGAGCCTGGTCTACGAGAATGATTTCTCTTCGATCGAGCCTGTCTTGGACATCTACGATGAGAACAAGACCTGAAAGGGAATCTGCATTCTTCTTGCTTTGCTCTCTTTCCCTTTCCCTTTTCCGTTTCTCATTCCTATTGTTGTGTACTCCTTCCATGGATGTCCTTTGTCTGAAGAAGAGCTGCCTTTTTCCAGAACTTGTGCCTGGCTGCCAGGCTGCAAAGGTGAAGCTCAGCTGAGGCAATATCTGAGGATGACGTCTCTGAACAGATGAAGTATGTGCACAAGGTCGGCTGTTGGAGGTTGCCGAGTTGACAGAATTACCATTAGCAGTGCCAACGTGATGGTGTCAGTATGCTAGAGATTTTGCCCTACTCCGTTTTAATTTTGTACAACAGTCCTGTCTCTTGAGTAGGCACGTGATAGTTCTCTTAGTTTCCAAACTAATAAATTACCGTGTTTGCCAGCTTACTTGCCTGATGCAGGAGCTGATAAGCTAACTGCCCAAAGTACTCCAGTTACTTTTAATTTTGTCCTTAATCTCACATTGAACACTTCCATTCCAAAGGGATCTACAGTATATATACATATATATATATATATATGAGTAGTCAATGTTGCTGTTTAACAAAACAAGCTATCACAACAGCAGCATTGCAACCTATGACATTTTCCTGGACTTGGAGGATTTCCCCACACACATCCTATTGTTGTGGCTAAATGTGGCCAGAAGTTGCCTGGTGAGAAAGGAACAACAGACACAGAAAGAAACATTTTTACAGCCTTTTACTGACTTTCAAAGATTCCGTTGAGATTTATAAACCCAATCTTTGAGCGCAACATGATTAAGACTTCTTAAGAAGAATCCAGGAATCAAAAATATATATTATTGCTTGATTTTTAAGATATGTGTTCTTTTTTCACTCAGATTTTTAAGAAGCCAATGATGTTGGTGTTATATACTAAAAAAAAAAAAATCTGGAAGCTTCCTTCCTCCATGTTTTTACTTGAGGTATCTGTATTCGCAAAGCAACACTTTTCTGAAGCTAATTCTGTTCCTGAGGAGATCACTATTATGAAGCACGTGAGGAAGACAGGCAGCTGGGGCATTAAATGCTGGAGGAAATCAGTTTTGATTATAATGGTGAGACATGGTAAAAAAAAAAGTATTCTGATGCAAAAATGGACAGGTAAAAGGACAAAAATAATCAAGTTTTTAAAGCAGCCAAAATGCTGCTTCAGCAAAAAAACAAAACAAAAATATGGAGCTCCTTAGTTAGTTTTGCCTGCTGAGGAAGGTCTATAAAACAAGTGACAAGTGTCATTTTTCCCCATTGCAAATTTGAGCTGTATAGATATAAAATGATATGTCATGTGAAAATAAGCTGGATTCTATATGAAGCTTGATTGATGAAAAAAACCCTGAAACTAATAGAAAGGTAAGATATGTAATGTTTGCGACTTGTTGCTTAGACAGCTTAAGCTGTAAATGAAGAGACATTATTGGGGGGGGTTTCCTACCAAGGTTGGGCTTTCACTTCAGCCCTGGAATGTAGTCATGCTGAAACTTCAATGCAAAAAATAGCTCTGGACTCTTTGCTAGGTGGAATGCTTAGCCAGTGTTGTTAGGAGGGCAAGTCTATAGAGCTGATCATTCTTGACTGGTTGATATACAGAGTTTTAATGATTTAGCACTGGCAGTGTGGACGTATATGTACATGTATGTGCCAGGTAAGTTTCAATATACTTCATTAGCCATTAAAAAAAACTCGGAACAAAATTCTTTTAGAAGCACAGTTTTGACATATTATGAATTAAAATTTAAAGGGTTAGGGTGGAGGGTAATAATATCGAGGGCAGGTGTAAGACCATTGTGATATTACTTGAATAGACAGACAGGGAAATCCTGCACTTTTTTTTTCTTTTCAGACTGCCAGTATCCTGTAGTTATATTTATCTATCAATAAGAGACAGTGTTATATTATGTGAAGTGCTCTCTTTTGGAAAAGTGTATAGTGCATAGCTGCAGCTGTGATAATTAAAAAAAAATCAGCACCTTTCCTATTAATTATAAATGTACTATTATTGATTACCAACACCATTAGCATACCTTCTGTTTTAAATACAATTTAGCTAAACTTAGTTTTAACCCAATGTTGACCATGTGGAGACCTGACCTGAATTATTATGATAATCAGAACATTAAAAACTTAGTAGTCATTGAGACTTTAGTAAGATTGGTGGGATAATTAAAATGTCTCTTATCTGAATAGCTCCACACGGTTGACTCAGCCCTGAAAATACATATATATCTTTGGAAACAAACACATATAAGGAATTTTAAGGACAGAGGAATCCATAATTTTTCCCATTTCAATTCCATTAAACTCAACCATTGAGGAGATTTAGGTATGACTAATATATTTTTGATTGGGACAAGGCAGCATTTTTTAAAGAGGGGGAGGTCATTTCACAGTATGAATTGTAAATTCAAAAAATGTGTTTTTAACAGATATGGAAATTTTCTATATCCCATATAGAATATAGGATTTAACTTTTATGCTGGAATCATTATATATGGATAATTAGGGCAATTATGGTTTGGGCTACTGTCTAATCTCATGATCCCCAATTGTGTATGTGTGCAATTTACTCCATAAATTGAACTTTTACCTGATGTATACCGGATAAAATCAAAACACAATCTCATCTCTATTTTCATTAGCAATGGCATGCTGAAATCTTGGAGCAAAAGAGTCCTCCCCAGGCTTAGATCTTCTGAAACTGGAAATACTAGGGACAGGGTTTGCATGCAAAGACCTTTGCTTTACCACTAACTCTTAATTCTGCCTGGTTTCTGTTGCAGATAGGTAGGATATAGAGATCACTGCAAGTTGTAGCTAGTTTTCCAATCACTAATACTTTGAGTGTTGCCCAAGTCATTAAAAGCAGTATTATCTGGAACTGAGGATTCTAAAATTAAGATATGAAATGTTTAATACTAGTTGCCTTTCAACTCATAAGGCGTTTTCATATTTATTTATTAAATTTATTGGCCATCTTATCACTCTGGTAGGCTTACAATACTAAATTGATAAAACTATATAAATAAAATGCTACAATAACACAGAAATACAAAATACAATACATAGCCCTAGCTAAAAGATGGTGTGGGAGGGAGTAGGATGAGAGGGGGGAGGGGGGATCTATTATATGTGACACATAAAGTGTTATTTCCTGAAGGAGTTTTATCACTGTAACAAAAAAGCTGTTTTATGTGCTTTGTTTTACAGGCAGTGCGATACACTTGTCTAATCAAGTGATCAAGAGTCCTTAGCCCAGCTTCAAAGTTTGGGAAATAATTTTATGGATATTTGGGCACAACTACTTTTTACCCCTAGGATATACTATTAGAAATTGAAGAAAGGGATTCAAAAAGATTGGTTAACTGTTAGACATTATGGTGTTGTGATAACTACGTGGACTCTTTCAGAAAACATTGCAGTAAATGTAGCACTTAGCTATATTACCATAATATAATTGTCTGAATTTTGCAGTGTTCCCAAACATTGTCAAGGGCAGCCAAGAAGACCCATTACTTGAGGCCTATTCCTGTCCTCTCCACCATCCATGTGCTTTTCCTGCAGTGTTAATACCACCCCTCACCCTCCAGCTGGCCACTCAATAGATGTTGCTCAGAGGGCATTCCCAAAGTGGAATGCTTATTCTGAAGGACCATGCCCTTAGGCCCAATGATACTGCTGCTTTGAGGACAGGTAAGTGGCAACAGATGGAAATCTGAATTGCCTCTTCTCCCAGTATGCTGCTTTCCTAACTGCAGTGCAGGGGTGGGGAGGAGAGAGGCCTAGAAAGGCTGATGCACAGCAGAAGCATATAGCCTTTTTCTGGCCAAGGACTGAACCTGACTTTTGAATGGCATGCTGGAACCTACCCTGAAGGAACTAGATGGCAGCTGGATAATTTAAATGTGAGTTAATATAATTTAAAATGAATTAACTGGAGGTATGTCCTCTCTCATGCACTTCATATGTTCCCCCTTCTGACACATTAAGCATAGAGTTTGGCATAAATTTTTGCAAGGTTCTGGAAGAAGCACCCCAAAGTCTGAGGCTTGCCTGATCTATATGATGTAGTATTACCGTACAAATAGTGTTTCAATCCATAATAACTTTGCATTTCCCCTTTTTAGCACTATGAAAGTATATAGTACAACTGCTATTACAGCAAATTGTGGGTCTCTTCACATGTTGACCAAGGTGCACAGAATTCCTGCTTACTCAACATATGAAAGAACTATTTTGTGCAGAGATAAGTTCACCCGACCTATGCCTCGTGATTTTCCTGAAGCGTCTCTCTGAAGTTCCTGTTATATGGATGGCCAAAAGGAAGGGTATATGCCTTTCCTCATAGGAATTTCTAGCCTTCCACATAGCTTTTTTACAATATCAAAAAGTGATTTTTATTAAGAAACCTCCTTTCATATGTTAATTTCCAGAAGGGCAATTCAAATAATTGAAATATAATAACCTGAAGACAATATCATCGATATAAAATTATGACAACTTCTGAGGAATGTAAAAAAGAATAGTAACTGCACACCCCAAGTATTTATGTAGAATAAAAGTACATTCTGCATGCTAGATATTTGAAACTGCAATTCCCATGAGATCTTATTTGCCCTGTTAGCTGGTGCTTATGGACACTGAAGCTGAACCATCTGGAGGAGCATCAGGTTCTCCATGTGTCCCTCCTAAGTATATGGTAGAAAATTGAAATAAAGTAAGATTACCGGTACTACATGATTAATTAATGTTAAATAAATACAATTATAGCATACCCTCCATAAATAAATAATTACAGTTTTCAAAACTGTATCAACTTTTCTCTATTCAGAAATAGATTGTTGCTCCCAAAAGCAAAGGAAAACTGAGATATAACAGGTAAATCAGTTGTTCCAGCCACTTGTTTTTAATATAGTAAAATGAAAGCTTAAAAGTTTCAAGTCAAGTGGCACAGCAAACCATGGCTATATCCACAGTACAGAATATCTGCTTATGTTATTTTTATTGTCATGCTTTACCCAAAAGTATTCTGACAAATACTGTCCAGCAAATGCTAACAATTTAATTAGCAATAACACTTAGCTTTATATCAAAAAGAGAATGGTGGTGCAGTATGACTAGCAAAGATGAATCATATAATTCGTCAATGTTAAAAATGTACAGTCTTAAGGCGTATAATCTAGACACTGAACTGTTTTATTTTTAATTGAAACCTTTACTAAGTTTCCATGAGCTCATTTTCAATTATTTATTTATTTATTTATTTTAATAACATTTATAGCCCGCTTTATCCTGAGGTACTCCGGGCGGCTTACAACAATAAAAGGAATATAAAAATAATTTATAATACATTAAAATAATTTAAAAACCTTAAAAAACCTTAAAAAACAATCTTTAGGTATTAACCTAATCTAGCCTGCCGGAAGAGCCACGTTTTGAGGGCTTGGCGGAAGGTCAACAAGTCAGGAATGAGCCAGTTCCCCGAAGGAAGTTTGTTCCAGAGGGCCAGGGCACCCACAGAGAAGGCCCTCCTCTGTGTTATTGCCAGTCAACATTGGCCGACAGTACCTGGAGGAGGCCAACTCTGTGGGTCCTCACCGGGCGTTGAGAGGTGAACGGCAGCAGGAGACGCTTTTGTAAATAGCCCGATCCTATGCCATGGAGGGCTTAGTCACTTTACAATGTGTTCTGTTTATGGATTTTTCTAATTAATCCTGCTACTTAATTTTTCTCTGTCCCTCGAAACATATTCCAATTTATACTACTCTCTCTTGCCTTGCTTACACCTGTATTAATACTGCTTCTCACAGCTGTTATCATTCAGTTGCTTTCCGAAGGATATAGAATATGTGAAAGTGGAAGAAAGTGTAGGAGCTAGAGTTTCCTAGGGCTGGCATATTGAAAGGGTAAATACAATCTTATTGTAAGCATGAGAAGCATAAAGCAGGGTTTACCTTAAGTTATAGAAAGGATGGGAGAAAATGTGTTGGAAGGAAGCTTAAGAGGACAAAAAGGTCTGCAACTGCACTTGTCAGAGAGCAATAAATTAGAGCAGTTACAGATTATGCCGTCATCAAGCTTCCATATTAACTGTGTTGTAATGAGTGTCTGGGAAAGCAGTCAAGACTGCATTCATTTGAATTTCTGGAGCGAGACGAAGGCCTGAAGAAGCATCATGATGTTCCATTATTGTCAGTTGTTTACAGTGTCCTCTAGCAGGGAAGGACAGGTCAAATCTGATGTGTCCCAATTATTTCACAGGTTTCCCCAACCAGACGGGTGGGATTCTACTGGTTCAGCCCGGTTCAGGCAAACTGTTTGTTTCATTAGGGCCGGTTTGGGCGAACCAATTCTCTCAGCAATGAGTTGGGCCCACCTGCCCGCCTGCGTGCTATAATTACCTTTATTTGCTTCATTTGAAGCCCAGCTGATCGGCATGGCAGCACGGATTGCCGTTCCTCAGCTGTTTTTCGACTCTGCTGCTCCTCAGCTGTTTTTCTCCCCCAATGCAACACGCATGCGTGCGCACGAAACAAACCGGTTGTTATACTGGTTGAATCCCACCACTGCAACCAGACAATGTACAGAAAGTTACATTAGACTCTCCAGCATCTCAAGCTAATCCAACTGGAAGTTGGAGGAGGGGAGGTAGAGTAATACTTTTAACAGCTGCTCATTTATTCTTGTATGGTTTAATTAAAAAGCAAAAGTTTATAGCATCTCAACAGAAAGAGTGTATCTTGACAGTGCAATGCTACTCTGTCAATTGAACTATAGCTTTGTCTTTGTTTTGCCTTATTGCTTATTAACTTTTCCCCTTGTTATTTCAATATATCAATCTATATTATCCATGGCCTTGAAGATATTTTTACTAGGGATTATTATGCTAAGTGAAATTGTTACAGATATTGGTACAAAATCTTACATTGACAAGGAAATGGCGTGGTTTTGGTGTCCATTCAGAAGCTGAGCAGTTGCAATGAAACATTACCAATGTATGTCTACTGTCCTGCTATTTCCAGGGATGACTGGAAAGGATTTTGTGCATTCTTTCAATTCTTTTTATACTTGATGCGTATAGTCTTAAGTGTGCAGTCTAGTTGTACTGAAGCAACATTGCTGCAGCAGCTGCTGCTGCAGACTTGTACATGAGGTTAAAGTGAGCAAAAAGTGTCTCAGAGAGAACTATATTCACTTATGAGGGCTATTATATCTGGGGCTAGGCAGGAAACCAAGATAACAGTGGGAAAGACAAGGGAGCAGATATGCATTGATCCGTAAGTTTACATATCCACATTGTTCAAGAGGACTTGCTGCTCTGAGGTCTATCCCTACGTATGTTTGCATTATCCTCAATTTTAGAAGACTATATGCCCCCAGACTGCAACCTTAATCATATTGTTTGGATATTTTATGTATTAATAAGTTCAATGTAATAAGTTTATCCAGACGCAATTTGGAGAAAACGGTCTTTCTTCTCTTAAAAATATATTTTTAGATAGGTTTGTTTATATTTCATTTTCAATTGCAGAGAAACTCAAAGCTTATCGGCAATAAGCAAGCAGTGTGTGAGCCCAGATATGGGCTGAAAATTAGCAAAATCCTCTCATGAGCTGTTCTAGGCATATTAATTATTAATGGACTTGCTGGAAGCGGAGTTCTGGTTCACTTTTCCCACTGTCCAGCAAATTAAGGAAATAAACTCTAGGGTGTGACTTACACACCCTAGGTTGGATCTAAACAGAAATACCTTAATCCATCAGTAGTTCTAAATTTATATTCAGTGCTTTTATTTACTCATATGTAATATAGTTATAATACATACCTCACAAGAATTGTGTGAGACTTCATTCATATTTATGAAGACTGGCAAGCTTATTGCATGGATGGTGCTATGTAAATGCTTGTATGTGTGGCCATTTTGAAGATGTTGGCTTGTTTGCTCATGTTCTGATTGCCCCCTCCCTTTTTTTCCTTATAGATGTCAGGCATTCTGAGGTGCTGAATCATATTAATCAAAGCTTTGTGAAAATATATTTCTGTCAATCTTGAATTATCTTCCTCTCTCTCAATTCTTTCTGTGTTTGTTCACTTATGCTTGATTAGTCTGCTTGTAGCTCTCGATTTTTGTGCATCTAAGTGACAGAATCGAAGGGAATATAATTTCAAGAGGATGTTCTTAATGCACTTAATTGATGTAGTCCTAATGTTTCCCGAATGCCTACATTAGTGTTAAGAGTTGAATGATTTATCCCCTTGAAATTGCTGGTGTTATCCATAATTGAATTTTAGCAATGGCTAACTAATAAATATGTGATCTTTCAAATAAATAGATTTCTAAAACTGCATATTCTAATTGCATTGAAAATCAGTGCTTAAATTATAGAGGGAGGGGTCAAGGGTCTGCATGAAATCTAAAACTTTTGACTTCACCAATTTTATGAAATCAGAGGTCTTCTTCTCTGCAGCTCTTCCCAAAACAGCAGATTAGATACAGTCCCCACTCCCTCCACTGTAATTTGAGCACTGCTGGTGGCTCCAGGGAAAGGGTGAAAAAAACCTTAAAATGCCCAGCTATCACATTTGTTAACATGTTAGCGAGGCTGATCTGCATCAACTAAAAGCACATATTCAATAGCTGTCACTTACGCAGCTCTGTAGCTTGGTGAAACAAGTGGCCATTTTTCCAGCAGTGAAGCAAATTGCACTTTGAATGGCTTTGATTGTCCTATTTCCCTTTCTAAATATACTTCTTGTCTTAGTTACAGCCAAGGACTGGAAAAAAAAAAGTTTTTGCTATGTTTAGTTATGATGGTGGTAGTGGTGGTTAGCATAATGTTATTTGTTCCAGGAAGAATTAACCTCAATCTGGCATTACCCAGGCACTAATAAGGTTTGCCAGCTTTCATATCCCTCGGCTTCTGTGCCTTTATTAGTTTCACCTAGGCCTTGTAGTTCAATTTGTCCTAGTGTAAATATGTGGTGATGAAAGAGTGCTGCGAAAATTGAATTCTTCCCTGATGTTAATAACTGAAACCACATTGAGATTTGCCGGGAAAACGTGGAGGATAAATAGGCAATTTCTCTGTGGTTGTGGAAAAAATCAGCATTTGTGAGATATTTATTTATTTATTTATTTATTTATTTATTTATTTATTTATTTAT
>JANHGC010007499.1:37556-50766 GCA_027560395.1 Boaedon fuliginosus
ATTCTGGTCTGTAATCTAATAAGATACTTCACTTCCTTTTTGTTTCTATGATCCTGAGACCAGATTAAATCATGTGTCATCAAGTCTTTATAGCAATTGGCATCCTCTTCTTTTCAGAATTTCTCTGAAAGGCTGATATTGTATTATTCTGTTGGGGAGTGTGTTAGGTTACTTTGTACCAGGCATCTACCCAAAGGTGCATTTTTTTTCAGGAGAGAACTAGACTTCCTTGTTTTTTTCATTGGAGACCTTTCGCTTCTCATCCAAGAAGCTTCTACTGCGCTGACAGGTTCCGTTCCCTACTATCCTGTTGGAGCTGAAGAAGCTTCTTGAATGAGAAGTGGAACGTCTTCAAAGAAAAACAAGGAAGTCCAGTTGCTTCTTGAAAAAGCACCTTTGGGACAACCATGACCCGGATGACTGAGAATCTCTACAGACTTGTACCAGGCATCTACCCAGAAATATAGGGGAGATGTTATGTTGGTTTATCTTTCAGGTTCCAGCAGTTTGTGTAAAAGGATGTTATATGTCACTTAGAAATTGGAATATCTGGGGTTGCTGAAGATTTTATTTTCAGAGATAATAAGATTATGTTCAACTTAAAAGTTATGGTTTTCTTTTTAAAACGGAAGCTCTGAATTGCAGAAGTATTATTTATATTTGTTATAGCCACCCATTTGAAAAGATTCTATTTTCGTTAGCTCAAGGCTTCGATATTGATGATTCCTACAACCAATACTTCTGTTATTTATTTTTACTTCAGTATTTAACTTTTCAAATGCATTGTGTTTGAGAGAGTACATGGTTGTGGGCGAAAAAGGAGAAGCAGAAAAAAAAACAGGAAATTTCTTAATAGTACACAGTGTCTATAGCTAACATGAATTCCTTGGCACTAAAAATTCACAAATATGATATAGATTACCAGGGATGGATGGACAGGTGGACATACAGACAAACTATATAATAAACATATAAGCAAAAAACTCAAAGAGCCAACTCGGACCACTAGGTCTTTTCCTCTCATCAGTTTTCTTTATTTCTGTAACAATATATAAAACTAGAAAGTCACAGATAACTTTAAACAAGATAGTTTTTTCTTCTTCAGAAATCTAGTCCACTCTCAACATGGGAACTCTATGGGTGACTTTGCTGATCACTCTTTCTGAATGCAACCTAACCCACAGGATTGTTGTAGAGAGAAATAGGATGAGGAAAACTATACACATCAGCTTAAGCTTGTGTAGAAGGGGTGGGGTGTTAATAAAATAAATATGTCCACATTTTAAGTTCAGATTCCATACTTTGTAAATATATTCCTTATAGACAGCAATGAACTAATAAGTCTGATAGTTCTTGTAATTTTGTAATTTTAATTTTGATTTTTATAATGTCAGCTGTTACAGCCATATACTTGATTCATGTACAATTCTTAAGTGCTAATAAGGGTTCAAACTATTTAAGAATTAAAACAAAATTCTAGTAGCCTATGGATCAGCTGAGGGCAAACAATTTCACTATATTCAACTGTATTAGTAATGTAGGTGCCTGGAGGCCCCACCTCAAGGTAAACCCGTTGAAGGCAGACAAGGTCAGGACATTACAGCCCTGGGCGGGTGGGGAATGTTGTTCAGAGACCAGAAACAGTCTTGCAAGTTTTATTGTCTTGAATAAATTTCCAAGATAATTTAAAAAAATAACAAACACATAAAAGGAGAATTGGTATGTCACTTATCTAATAATAAAATGTCAGCCAGTTTGATATAGTGGTTAAAACACCAGGCTAGAAGCTCAGCAGTTCTAGTCTTGGCTTTGGCACAAAGCCAGCTAGATGATCTTGGGTGACACTCTCAGCCCTAGGAAGGAGGCAGTGGCAAACCACTTCTGGGAAATTTTGCCAAGAAAACTGCAGTAACTTGACCAGACAGTCTCCAGGAGCCCACACTGTCTCAAAGACATACACACAAGCACACAAACATCATGCAATTAAATTACTTTCAAAATGGCTAATATGCTATTGTGGCAGCCATTTAGAGTTGTATATTGGTATATTACCATTTGTTAAATCATCCTGGGGTGAATATATTTTATACAGATCTTTGACTAATTTGGTTTAATATGCCATTGAAAAATGTTATGGAAACAGTGTCCTTAGGATGTACTGTTATGCAGTATATACAAAAAGTATTTCTAAAAACGTGTATCAAGGTATACTAAATCATACTCATACCCATCATACAGCTGTAGTAAACAGTTCTTGCTATGTGTACTTAATTGAATTTATTTGGGTAGAGAAAATGATGCACTAAATATTTAAGTTTTCTGTTATCAACCAATAAGTATTGTAGTTACAAGTCTTTTTATATAAACTCTTGTTTCAAAAAATAATTGTGGAAATAGAAACCAAGGCAGCAAATATTAGTTTTGTAATGTAATCATGTTGATGCCATTAGTTATCCAGGGAAACCTATGTGATGATAATGTATGTTAATTTTATTGTGCCATAAAATGTTATTTTCAGGATATCTTACAGATTTTAGTGGTTAATTTATTAAATCTCAATTTCATTTGAAAAACTCTGGATGAATACAGTATAGTATTTGGCTAGATTACATGTGCGGCTTGTTTACAGATGCTTTATTTGTTTCACAAACTGCTTTTTGTAAACCACAACCATTTTGTTAAATAGTTTACTAGTTTATTTGCTTCATCAGTAAATGAGCCTACCGTTGTATACATGTTTTCAGCAGTTACTGGAAATTCTCTTATCTAATCTCAGAGACATAAAATGCCCTTCCTGATGCCTGTGAGGAGTTCGGAATTTGCAGCAGATAGTTTTTTTCTTTGCACCTTAGGAAAGAAACATGTGTGCTAGCTAGGATTGAGCTCTAAACCTTTTGAATGGGAGTCAAGCATCTTCACCACTAGGCCACCTAAATAGAGACCTTCTGGAAGTTGCTTAGCTGTGGATTTAATGTATTTGGAAATGAAAAAGACATCCATTTTGTCTTGGGAGATTGGGAGATTTGTCTTGGGAGATTCAGAGATCCTCTCTGAATGGGTCATATGTTATACTAAGCTTTGATTTAGTGTGATGAGTAAATCCATCTTTTTTGGATTATGCATACATTTAATTGGTCATCAACAACTGACTTTAGAAATTGCATGTAGGCAAATACAAAAAGGTGTTTGTTTGATTTCAAGTTGGAGATTGAGCTTTATTAAAATACATTTAACGTTAGGTACCAGTATTATCTATGCAATAATTGTCTCCTAATCTCCTTTATTCTTCTTTATTATAGGAGTGACTTGTATATATCTCTTGTCACTATAGATTAGTGGAAATGATTGTCTATAATAGTATGTGAGAAAGACCTTGGGAGAGCGGGGAAGAGTTCCTGGTTAAAAAAGGGTCAGATAAGAGACAGCATAGTCCATAATGGATGGAGTAAGAAGTTCAGAAGGAGCCCTCCCTAAGTTGTCAAATTGTAAAGATGATGGCATGCAAGATTCTGTTAAAATAGTTTTACAATTAGTTTATCTTGTGTTTCCTATCTGGTAAGGCTGACATTATTTTATGGCAATCATTGAGCTGAATTATAAACTACAACATGAGTCAACATTGCATATGGTATAGCGAGGAAGCTGTACTGCTACATTTGAACGTTGTTCCCCATTTGGTTTATAAGCTTTAGAAAGGTTCTGGTTTAATTTTTCCTAAAAATCAAATTGTTGTAGTAAATAGAGTTCAGTTACAGAGGAGTTCTTACAAGCTGTGTTTGGCCCATAATCCAGAGGCTCCCCATTCCAGCAGAGAATCAAAATATTGGAAAGGCCATTTAAGCTATTGAGCCCAAGGTCTTGCTCAATGCAGGTTCCAAAGTTAAAAAGACCGTGGCAGATGATTGTTAGACCAGTGCTCAAGCTTTAAAATGCAGGCTTTAATCCCCAGAATTCCCCATCCTGCACTCCCAATTCTGAAAGTTTAAGTCCATGCATCTTAAAGTTGCCAAGTTTGAAAAAACACTGGTCTAGTTTCAGTTTGAACATATCCAAAAAAGTGGATTTCATTATCTCTCTTGGTCATGCCAGACAAAAGCAAATCATTTCCTTTATTTATTTAGCACATGATAAAAACATGACAGAAGAGAAGTAAATATATACACACAACCCACGTAATTTTATACAAAACTTCTAGGGGTACAGCAGTGGCCTTATAACTGGATGTTCATTTCAGCTATCCAGGCGATCACCTCTGGCTTTGCTTCATGCAGATCTCTAGGGAACCAAAAAACACACGTTGTGGGCAATCTTGCACAATATGTTTAATAGGTTTCATATCAGAACCACAATCGCAACAAGGGGAAATCTTTCCATCCCCACTGATATTATTTCCTTTAAAAATGAAATCTTAAATTGCCAATGGTAACTTTCAAGCTGGGGTTTTTTTCATCATTGGAACATCCAATTAGAGTTGGGTACACATATTTTCAAATTTTTAATTTACCGTCTTTTAAAATGTTATGTTCTATATAAATTATTACATTGCATTTTCTTTTAATTAGATTAATGCCCATAATATTTTTTTCATTTTCATTGTCTTAGGACTGCTTGTGGGAACTTTGGATGTAGTTTTGGACTCCAGTGCTAGAGTTGCTCCTTATAGGATCTTGCATCAAACACAAGATTCTCAGATATATTGGGCAGTGGCTTGTGGTAAGTTCTGATACATAACCAGGCAAGCAAAGAGATTTTAAACACAAACTGGTGAATATTTCTTCTTTTGCCCAGTTTCAGCCACTCATATATTAGGGGTATGTGGCATGGATACTCAGACCTTTAATTTAGGACTCTTTAATTAAATGAGGGACAAAAACTCCTGATACGAACAGAAATTTAAAAGAAAATGACTGTCTAATATAAACATTTTCACCCTTTTATATATGTGTCACTTTTATTATAGGAAAGCTTTGTTTATATCTTCTGTCTGGTTGTTCTTAATCTCTGTCTAGGCTCAAACCGTCAGGAAATTACAAGCCATTGGGAATGGCTAGAGAATAATTTGCTCCAGACTCTTGCAATCTTTGACAGTGAAGAAGATATCACTACCTTTGTCAAGGGTAAAATACATGTAAGGTGTTCTTCTTGTCACATTCCTTAATAAATGAAAGACAAACTGTCGAGAGCTATAGATTTTAAACCTCCATGTAAACTTCAGTGGGACAGATATTCATAGTATAGAATGCATTAAATAAGGATTTTTCAAGGACAACCCATAGAGATTGCTTACTACTATATCACTTTGCCTGAAGCTTCTAGTTAACTGCTTTAATATTTCACTGTGTAATTAAAGTGCTATAGCGTATGTCGACTTCCATTAGGAGGGAAAAACCTTTTTGAGACTTTTGTTGATTCTTCCTTCTGACTGCATTCTTTCTCTTTTCCGCTTCTTTTTTTCCACTACTGTGTTTTCCCCAAAATAAGAGCTGGTCTTATTTTATTTTGGGCTTGAAAATAAGCACCCAGGCTTATTTTCAGGCAGGTGGCATTTTTTTTAAGTGCAGGAGGTGGGGAGCGCAGAGGCCAACGGGAGGGAAGCATTTCAGATGTGTTTGTACAATCTGTGTGGACATACAACAGAAATAAATGTAATTCATATATGATTCAGGCAGGTGGATAAAAGTCTGAAGGCACAATAATGTTATTAACAATCATGAATATGCTAACATTGATTTTGGAGCATTGAATATGGAGTTTTGAACATTGTGAAATAGTGCATGCATACAAAGAAGTGCAATTTACAGAGGAATATTTGTGTTTAACCGTTAACTAATGCAACAAATGAAAAAGCCCTCATTTTTACCTGTCACTTTTTCCTTCAGGGAATTATTGCTGAAGAGAATAAGAATCGACAGCCACAAGGGGAAGAAGATCCTGGCAAATTTAAGGAAGCAGAACTGAAGATGCGCAAGCAGTTTGGAATGCCTGAAGTAGAGAAACTTGTCAATTACTATTCTTGCAGTTATTGGAAAGGGCGTGTCCCAAGACAGGGCTGGCTGTATCTCACTGTTAATCACCTTTGCTTCTATTCCTTCCTTTTGGGCAAAGAAGGTAAACTGTCAATGAGGTGTCTCTTATTGTTTAATGTTTCAAACATTAAATCTGATAGCATTGCCTCTTTAAACCTGCTTTTTGATTAGGGAGGTGCAACTAACACTCATACTACTCTTTTAACAGTAAATTGCACAACTCCCATATCTCTCCCATAGACTGGGGTGGATCTGAGATAGCATCTTTTTAATATGTATGCTTTATTAGAGTTCAGGAACAGGTAGTTGGCTATTTCACATCAATATTGGTAAAATATCTGTAAATTATTTTAAAAGATTTCCCATATAATATGTGACAGTAATTGATGAATTGGGTTTACTTGTTTCCACAGTGACCCTTATAGTGCAGTGGGTAGATATAACTCAGCTAGAGAAGAATGCTACCCTTCTGTTTCCTGAATGCATCAAAGTGAGCACGAGAGACAGTGAACTCTACTTTTCTATGTTCCTCAACATTAATGAGACCTTCAAATTAATGGAACAGTTGGCTAACATTGCCATGCGTCAACTATTTGATAATAAATGTTTCACAGAGGATATGCTGCTTCCCAAACCCAGCAAGCCACTCAAGAATATCTCAGCACTCAAGAGGTAAGCATGTGTTTGTCTTCCAAGGTTTTAGGATACCTTCAGACAAGGTGTAGGCCACTCTCTGATTGGCTTCAGTCCAAATAGAAACAGCTTCAAATGTTTCCATAACTTAAGAACAAAAACAAACTATGTTTTCCCAAAAGAAAGAAACTAATGTTTCCTTTGTACAGAGAGAATGCCTTTCACCAACCTGGTGAATTGTAGCTCTCTTTATAACTAAATAACATGCCTTCTTCTACAGTGTGAAAATGTTATTTTTTTCCTGATATTTCCTTTCTTATGGGGTCTACTTGGGGTTAGTGTGTATGTGTACACAGATGCATATAATCATACACACATAAAAGGTGTAGGTACATTTATTGAGGAAGAAAACATATCCAGCATTGATTTCAGCTGTGGTGGTTGATGCTAAACTGTTAAGACTGGGAAGCTAGGCATTAAGTAGTACTTGTGTATGTGTTTATCATGTTTTCTTCCTGTTTTTCTATGGGGTATTTTTTGTTTTGTGCTTTTTAGTATGATTTGCAAAAATAATGCATTTTTTCAATTTTGTTTACAAATGAAAATAAAAATAAAAATGTGCAACCAGATAATAAACCAAGGAGGCTCTTTCTGATCTGCCCAATTATTTCAGGGCCATTCTTGATCTGAATTTCAGGAACACGGGTCTGACTGAAATCTCAACTACAAACTTAGCTCTGAACTTTCTGCATTTTCTTCCCAATGTCTCTCATAAACACATGCTCAATTTCTGTCCTTGTACTTCTCCTAGAGCTGCCAGAAAAAACGGAGATAAGAAACTTGTAGATGATATTTGAATTTGCATTTTTCTTTTTCCCATGCAGCCTATTTTTATCCCAAAAACTTATTGTTTATGTAACCCAAGAATCTTTGAAATAAATTTTTGATTTTATTGTAGATATGGAATTGATTTCCAGAACATAGGATTGCTCTTTCCGTTGCTCCAACTAAATTTTGTTATATTCTAACTATGGAGTCGTGGGTGGAAATCCCCATATGGAACCTCCATAATTAAGTCACTGTTTTTTCCCCAGTTCTCTTTATTTAGATAATTTACATAGCTGACCATCTTAAACAGTAACTGGCCAGCAAACAGCTAATGTAACAGACTAATGTTGTAAAGCTAATTTAAATTAAACAAATATAATCACAATAACCACAGTAATCAAGGCACCACAGAAATAGGTCACAATATTAAAATGCACTTTTCAGGCTCTTAATAATCTGGCACTAATGCCTGAGAGAAAAGCTAGGACTTCACAATTTTTGTGACTGACTGTTGTATGCACATGCCAAGATAATTACAATTTTTTTAGATAATTTTTTGTTTTTCTACTTGAGATTTTTGTGGCCAGAGAAAGATTAATCCTTCATTTATTTAGGCAGTATTACATACAGCTTCATGTTACCAACTTGCAAAACTAGTTTTCTCTGATTTCAGTCCTGGAAAAAGTAACTATGGTGAATCATGCTGCAGCTAATGTATTTACCCCAAAGAAAGACAATTCAACCTAAAAGGAAAAATTGACAGGGTAGGCTATATGCTCTTGAATTTATAAAGATAAATTCTATGGAAAATAAAATGGTTGTCCTTCCAGATGAATACTCTCCCAGATGTAGTGAATTCTGTTATTAGGCCCACCTATACTCTATATATTTGAACCAGATTTCTGAACTTTTTTTTTAATCATATCTATATATTTACGTTCTCTTAAGCAGTGTCCTTTTTCTTTCTCTGACCAAATTTCCTATAATATTAGCCAGATATTTCCATTGATATATTATTTTCACAGTGCTATTGTTTTTTTCTTTGGAATCACAGCAGTTCTTCAAAGGATATTTTTTATTATACTTATACTGAAAAGCATGTACAGGTTGTCCTACACTTACAGTCACAATAATGCCTGAAAATCTTGGTTATTGAGCAAAGTGGTTGTTGAGTGAGATGCCATATTGACCATTTCTCTCAGTTGCAATTTTGATTCTCTCAGTTGCGGTCATTAAGCAACCACTTGGGTCCAAGTAGAACACCATGGAGAAGGCTCCCAGGCATGGTGGGGCAGGGAGAGAAGATTGCAAATGGCGATTACAGGGTTGCAGGCCATTTGGCATCCAGTAATAAGTGCAGACAGGTTACCAAGCATCTGAAACGTCCAATGACTGGGGGAGTCTGTTGTGATATTTTACAATGGCCAAAAAGCACATGTTCTGAGGCCATTGTGACTGCAAGTGGTCATTAAACAACCAATTGTAAGTTGAGGACTACATGGAACTGTACTAGAGATTTTTGGCAATTGGTCCAACATGACAATATCTATGTGTGGTGAAAGTTCTTATTTGAAACTATATTGAAAAAGGATTGTGCATGATTGAAGGTAAAAGTCCAACACATCTGAAGGGGACATGTTAGAAAAAGACTACTGTAATGGATTTTTCAGTAATTACCCCATTGGCATGTGTGCATATATATTTCATTTTCTTTAGGGATCTGGATGCCAGAGCCAAAAATGAATGGTACCGTGCTACTTTTCGATTGCCCAAGGATGAACGGCTTGATGGGCATACAGACTGCACTTTGTGGACCCCATTCAATAAAATCCACATTCTCGGCCAGATGTTTGTTTCCAATAACTATATCTGTTTTGCTAGCAAGGCAGAAGAGGCATGTCATCTCATAATACCACTTAGGGAGGTGAGAAGTTGTTTTTGATAATGAATTACCTTGAGAGACCAGCATTTAGTTATTGGATTAAGTTTGAAGGATTTCCTTGAAGGTAGTAGGATTTTGGTTTTTAACCTCAGTATATTAGTCCATTGTTTAAATAAGCAATTCTCTGGGATGACAGAAACAAGATGCATATCTTGATATACCCCATTTATCCCTCTGTGTATGCTGTAGGTTACAATTGTTGAGAAAGCGGACAGCTCCAGCATTTTGCCTAGCCCTCTTTCCATCAGCACTCGAAGCAAGATGACCTTCCTGTTTGCCAACCTGAAGGACCGAGACTTCCTAGTACAGAGGATTTCTGATTTCCTACAGAGGACTCCTTCAAAGCAAACATGTGGTGACATAGGGCAAAAGAAGAGTATTGGTGACCATGCCTCTGAGGTACAGTGCCAGCAATGAGCCTTGAAACGATCCTCTATAAATATTAATAAAATTCTGGCAGTTGAATGTGATTTCTGTTATTGACAAGGCTTTCAAACTGACTAGATAGCATTGACTACCTCAATTACCAGAGCAAGAAGGAAAACCACTGAGATCTCTATCTAACATAGCTGGGGGAAGGAAGTAGCTTGAGATTTGAGTATATGGAGACATTCCATTCTGACTGACATTTCCTTCCATTGCTCCCTTGATGTTGTATTTTATCTGTGAATTTGTGAACAGTAGATAAGGTTTGACTGTCACTAAGGCACTACCGGTATTTAGAGAAAGGATTTCTAATCCTGTTTATATCTCTTTGTCATGATCAGAAGTCAACGAAAGCTTCATATCTGGATTTCTTCTGCTGTCTCAAGTGGCTGCCTGAAAGGCCTAGCAAAAAATTTTTCATTCATTTACCATTTAGTTTTTCCTAGCTTGCTTTGGCCATTCTGTTCATCTTTCTTGCAGCCAAGTTTTTGATCATTAGTGAGCTTCCCACATTGTGGTACCAATCTGAAGTTATTTTTTTAACACTGAAAAGCCAGTAATGCTTAATAAATAAACTTTGAATAAGAAGAAATATCAGTGAAAATGTGGATGGGGTACTTATTTAAGTACGTGGGTAGCCAAAAAAACCAGAGCAGAGGGACTCTAGTTAAGTTCTATATCTCTCATTAAAAGAGTGAGGGTGCAGGTGGGGACCTCAATGATACCTGACAGAATAAATAATATTTGTCAGGAAATTGTGTAGCTGATGTGCAAATGAAGTCAAGAGATACTGACACGAGCTTACAGTTTTATACAAATAAATATATTTTATATCAATATATACAACAAACTAGATAGTCAGGCAAACAGGAGAATCATGAGGTAAATCACAGAGCACACAGAAGAAAAAGGGAAACTCTCTCTCCACACCCTCAGTAACCAATCACAGCACAGATTGCCTCATGCAGGAACCAGCATTCTCCAGCCAATAAACCACAACTGTGTGTTCCGGCTCACCGTACAACCCCACTGCTTCAGCTGCTAAATTTAAATACCTTAAATGTTTAATGGTTCTACACAGCATTCAAAGGAATGACCACTTTGCTTTACCAGAAGTATTACCAATGCATATACTTACATGTACAGATAACTAGTAGATGATAGCTGTGACAAGTCTTGAGGAAGAAAGGCAGCCATATTTAATGAAGTGCCCTTTACTATCCAACATGTTTTGTTTTTCTCAGATAGAAGTATTGCTGTTTATTGATTATGAAAGAGAACAAAACAGCTGTCAGCACCAGGAAGATCAGGAGATCCAGGCAGTTCAAATGTGTACAAAGCTTTATTGTAAGCTTAAGCTCTTTGCAAGAACCTGAACTACTAATAGTCAAGAGAAATTAGCCAGAGTTAAGAATAGAAAGGAATTCAAGGTGGGCTGGACTTAGATCTCTTGTGGGCGTGAAGGGACTCATGAGCTTATAAATCTAAATAAGTCCCCTCCCTCAGGCTCGGCCTGGTCATCTCCTGTAGCAGCAGACTTTTGCTAGCAACAGAAAAGCTACCGGTAGCTGAAATTTTAGATTAATTTCCTACTAATAGTAGTTTCTTAAATAATTATTTTCCATGTAAAAGACTGGATTGATAATTCATTGTTATTGAACGTTAGAATGGCAGTGACACAATTAATAAGCCTATCAGTTATTCCCCCCGCCACTTGTTATTAGATATTGATTTAAATCTTGTATTTGTAAGGTACACATATAATTACAAATACATTGCAAAAGTGAGCTTTACAATATGTTACTATATTTTGTAGGAGTTCCAGGGTTAACAATGGCTTCCTAATGGGCACATACATCATGAATAAAGAATTGTTGCTTTGTAATATGCATGATGATCCTGTTCCATAATCTGTGAATATCTTATTTAAATGAGGGCGAAGGCATTAATGGCAATGCCATCAATAATGTATTATAGCCATAATGGATGTCTTCCTAGAACATTATTGATTGTACTAGAAGTTCAAGTAGCCTTCAAATTGCTGTTGAACTTGCTTGTATTTCCACATGTTTTTGAGTTGTACATTTCTTTTTTAGGAAATGTCTCCTAATAGTCCTTCTGCAAACAGTCCGGCTTCTCCTCTCAACAATCAGCCTGTGAACTTTTGCACAGATGTGGTACCCACAGCATCTCAAGGACTGTTGAAATTGTTTGGGACCAATTCAGAGGAATCCTCTGGAATAAAATGGGTATATTAATATTTTTTAATCCATTCAGAAAATGCAGTGGTTATAGTATAATTAAAACCCTTTTAATTACAACACTCATAAGATTAAAATCTTAAAGTATTAAGTGGTATAGTTTTAGATGGGAAAATATTTCAAATACATTGATCTAAATATGAAGAACATAAATGAGTTAATACAAATTCAACTTAATTTTCCAAACAAATATATGTATCTTGAAAATGTCTTCCTGCTTGGGTTCCTGCTTTGAGAAGATGGAATAATACGTTTCCCTTGCTTCCGCTGGCTGGCATTTCTTTCTTTTAAGTATAATTAACATTTTTTTTAGTATAATTAACATCATCCACCATTAGACTTCATGTCACACGTGTTACAAAATAATAAATGTTTCCAAAATCATTAAGTTCAGATACTAATATAATGTTTCATACTTATAATATTATGAAATTCCATATCAAATCTAATTATTAATAATAAAGTTAATTACTTATTCTATACTTATTCTAAAATCAATATATTTTAACTTTATTCAATTTCCTTCCTTCAATTCTATTCTCCAACCAGTTGTAGAACACTTGCCATATCTTATAATATTCAGTATCTTCTTTTTCCTTAATTGGCAACATCACCCTGTTCATTTCTACACACTCTAAAAAAGTTTTAATTACATCATCTTTACTTAGTATTTTGAAACCTTTCCATTGCCGCTGGCTGGCATTTCTAAAGGGAGCTTGCTGGAAAGTGCTTACCACAAATCTCTCCTCTATGGAGGGCAACCCAGTAGTTAGTTAGTCTGTGGGCCCTGGCAGTAAGCTTGTTTTGATTGTCATGTTGCCTAGTTGCAGCTTTGTGACATTGTTTGATGGTGATGCTACGTGGCTAGATGAGTTGCCCTCCCTTAGGTGAGTACCTAGGAAGGGAATGGGATGTATGGAATAGAGATAGCCCTCCGTCAACTTAGTGAGAGGAGTTGGTGGGAGAGGCCAGTTTATTTATTTTATTTTATTTATTTATTACATTTTTATGCCGCTCAATTCCCGAAGGACTCTGAGCGGCTTACAACATGAATAGCAATAGCACTCAGATGTTATATACTGCTTATCAGAGCT
>JANHGC010007502.1:31166-43602 GCA_027560395.1 Boaedon fuliginosus
TCTATGTTGTAAACCGCCCAGAGTCCTTCGGGAATTGGGCGGTATAAAAATGTAATAAATAAATAATAAATAAATAAGTAAATAATAAGTTTGCTTTGAAAACTTAAAGAAGTGAAAAGTAGTTTTAATCAAGCTTTCTCCAAAGCCCTGACAGCCAAAGGGGTATATATCTATATTAGAAGGGTAATAGCATGGCTTGGAAGTCAGACTGGTGAGATTAAAATTAACAAAGTCTCCTACTCACAAAGTATATGACCCATACATAATCCTTGATTTACGACCATTAAGCAATGGAGCAGTTGTTAAGTGAGTTTTGGGCCATTTTATAACCTTTTTTGCCAGTGAACCGCTGCTGTTTTTAAGTGAATCATATGGTCATTAAGGAAATCTGACTTACTCCTTTGACTCTGTTTGTTGGAAGAAAGCTGGGGAAGGTTACAAACGGTGGTCATAATGTCCCAGGACTGTGCAACTGCTAGAAATAAATACCAGTTGCCAATCACACAAAATTTGATCATGTGACTTTGGAATGCTGCAGTGGTCATGCCATAGGTCACTTTTTTCCAGTGCTGTTGTAACTCAAATGGTCACTACATGAATAGGTCTATCGATAGTTGAAATTCTGGGAGTTGAAGTGTCAGAATATCTAGAAGGCAATGAAAATGTGGAAAACTGACAGTCAACTCTCAGAAACACTGAATGAGGCAAGTTCAATAACATCCCAAATTTCAGGTCCCTGGGTTAAGTACATTTTCCCTCTCTCCCCCATCATTTTTTTTTTTAAAAGACAGAAAACCAAAAGAAAATGGGATTTTTATTCTGAAATAGTTTTTAACCACCCTTGCATTTTAATGAAAGCAAAAAAGGAAAGTATTCAAGATGCCCAGCACATCCTTTATCTGTATAAAGGACTTAAAATGTTTTGCTACTGTCTTCACTAGAAAGTGGCACCAAATATGATGTGTGTGTGTGTGTGTATGTGTGCGCG
This sequence comes from Boaedon fuliginosus, assembly GCA_027560395.1. Lineage (NCBI taxonomy): Eukaryota > Metazoa > Chordata > Lepidosauria > Squamata > Lamprophiidae > Boaedon > Boaedon fuliginosus. Next base: position 32,155 of record JANHGC010007502.1, read on the forward strand.
CGCACACACACATAGTCAAACTATCTGCAGGAATGAACTGAAATTAGAGAAAGCCAAATCTATAACAACAATGCAAGCCAACACATGAACTATTTGTCCTGATTCCAAAAACCTCAGGCTAATACGAAAGAATCTGAAATATTTTTCAAGTTCCTTTTCTTAGGATTATAAACAGCCTTCTAACAGTTTGAAACTGCAGTTGTGGGGGGAGGAGGAGGTGGAACCAGACTTTAAGTTTAATAGTCAACTTTTATATCAAAAAAGCACCATGTGACAGGTTGCTTTGCCAGTCAAAGGCTTCCAAGTGTGAATGTCTTGTTCTGTGGGAATGTCAAAGCAGATACAGAATAAGCTGTGGGTTAAAAGTATATAGAAATGCTTATAAATGACAGGGTGAATGCTGACACACTTGTCTGTATTTTCTGACAAAATACAATATTACAGCCCAAAAAGGAAGAAAGGCTACTTTCTGGTTGGCCAAAAGCAGATGTTGCCTTTCTGTTAAAACACACTTATAAAGAAGATACTGCAATAAAAAAATACCCTTTAAAATTTTGGATTATCTGGAGAAAGAAAATGACATTCTTTGCCTTTTGTCTCTGGCATGAAGGGACATGGACACTACAGAGATGTCGAGGAAGACAAAGAGAAAAGTATCTTATGCTGTCCCCAAGGATCTCCTTAATTAAAAATCTTCCTTTCAGCAAAAGCCCTGAGTCTATCAGGAATGGGATGAAGTCCCTTTAAAAAAATACTGACTCTATTCCATAACCATGTAGCTTTCATGAATTCAGCGGGATTCCCTTCACAAAGTATTGGCAAAAATCATAGCTGAGTCATATAGAATAATACAAAGGCATTATTTTCAGACTATCTAAGCAACTGCTACTGAAGCTGAGATGCCAATTTTCATTAACGTAGCTAAGAGCTATGGAATAATGAGTTAAATAAAGAGAAGATTCTTTAAATTTTAAACAGAGAACTTTACTTTGCAGCTCTGTTGATACAAAAAGACCCTAAAGTACAGGATGCTAGCAAAATAACAACAACAACAACAACAACAACAACAACAATAACAATAACAACAACCCTTCCATTGTTGGAATGTACTAAGTGGAGTTCTCTTGACACAAAGATATGCATTTAAGGAATAATGCCACACTTCCTGAAAAGTGGGGGGAACGGTCAGGAATGGTCAGCTGGAGCCAAAAACATCTGAGTCAATCAGTCCAGAATTCAGTTCTATTTATTTATTTAATTTATGAAATGCCTCCTAAAGCAGACTTTTCCAAATTAGTACCCTCCCTCCCGATGTGTTGCAATATGACTCTCAGTTTATCCAAATGCTGTACTCCAATACATGATGAATGAGGGGGCCTTGGTGCTCTCTGAGCTTGTTTGTTTTCTTGCAGATGTTTCATTACCCAAACTAGGTAACATCATCAGTGCAAATCCTCTCTATTGGTACCACATATGGGCATCAAACACTTCAGAAAGCACGCAAATGGGAAAAATGTGCCTGTAGGTACACTTCCACCAAGGAACAACTTTTCTTCCTGCATGAATGCCCTGCCTACCAGTGTCAGATACAAATGTAGGTATGTATGTATGTATGCATGCTTGCATGCATATAGGCAATCCATGAGGACCAAATTTTTTTTTTAAAGATGCACATGGAATTTTTACTGAATGCTGCCACATCTGTTTCTATTTAAATGGCTCGGTGGCACTAATGTTATGCCCTTTCCATCAACCATTGCCTTCAGGATTGATACAATAATTACCAGCACAATGTTTACACAATATTTTGTAATAGTTACAAATAAATGCAATAGCGTTTACAACAGACTTATTTAGATAAATCATTATTCAACGTAATTATAGATGAAAAATAAGGGGGGAAATGTCAAGGGTAATGAATCTGTGACTCAGGGAAGGTTTTTGAAGAAACAGATTCCTGGCTTTCAGCGTGTGCTTGTTCACAAAGCTATGGTCCCCTCCTCATAATATAAGGTTCTCTTTTCCCTTCTGTGGCAGGAAGAAAAAAGAAGGCTGCGTTCTGCAAAAGGACCAGATGTTTTATGGAGGAGAAAGTAAAGGATGACCATCTGTCAGGAAGACCAACTCCTTCCATATTTAGACCATGCTCCAATTATCCATGGGATCCATGCTGCCTGTGTGAAAGCATTAACGGTGCCCATCGCTATATCATGTGGCCTCAAATCTCTGTCTTGTGGGATTCTCAGCTTCAGTTGCAAATTTCTAACTTTTGCCTGCAAAGGGATTACCAGTTATACAAGAAAATGAATGGCAATAAGCATTCAGCTTGCAGACTAAAATTGCCTGTTGGGAACATTCTCTTCACATGTGGTTTCTCCAAAAGAATTTGTCTCTTCATGGGGATTTTATTTTTAGCGTAAGCCACACCTTTGAGGTTTTTTTCCCAAGGTTACTTTAATTGCAGAAGCCTTTATTCTGCGAAGGGCTCAATTGGGTTAATGTGTAATAGAAAGCCTTCTACACTAATGCAATAATATAGAAGGCATGATATTTGCTCAAAGCAAACAATTCCTTGAAAAGAATGAAATAATTAAGAAGCCATTTCAGGAGCAAATTATATAAAGTATAAACTCTGAGGTGTCGGCGTATTGAGAATCACTGGGTTGTTTTTAAATCACAGAGAGTAATTTTTTCCTCAACCTCAAGGGCTTACATCACACACAGGCACACACACTCGCATAAACCCAAAATACACAAGCAAAGAACGAGCACATTTCTCCTCCAGGCAGTTTGCTGGCAAAACACTAATGTGATCATGTTTGGATGACTAAATCTGATATTCAGAATCCAACAATAGATTATCAGTAGCAACTCAAGGGGAAAATAAAGGGCCATGTTGCTCAGTTATTTAGTAACATACAGGCAGTGAAAAACATCCTGAATTTTAGGGACTTGATTTGAATCCTGAAGCATCACATCAGTGCTCTCATTTGTTCTGGGGGGGTTGTCTGGCATTCACCACAACCATCCATCTTCCTGTAGTTTGAGATAAACTAAGGAGACCTCATCCAGATTCCATAGATTCCTGTACCCACCTGAAGCAGATGTTTCTTGTTATGGGGATGGTGTGATTATGGTTGTTATTGTTATTACCATGGAATAACTATTCTTGGAAGTTCACTTGCTCTCTTTTCTTGTTTTCATTAGGAAAAAGTAAAAGGTAAACCTATTCTGCCAACCTTGAGAAGTATAGTTCACTAGGAACTGCAAGAGTGCTCATTTTTTTGTCTTTTTTTTTTTTTTAAAAAGGTGTGTGTGTGTTTGTGTGTGTGTGTGTACAGTGCTATTTACACAGGGTTGTCTAGAGATTATTAAGACTCCATTGCTTTAGATAACTTAAATCTTTTAAGGTGAAGAAAAAATAAAGTTTATATCAATACCGGTATTAACTAAGATTTCTAAAATTTAACGTTAAGAAGCATAAGGTGGTTTAAACTTTACACATCTAAAACTGAATGCGGCATTAATAAACCACAAAATACATTACATTATTTGCCATATAATAAAGGTTTTTATTTTAACCTTAATACTTAATACTACCGCCTCCACTGTATTGTTAGTTATTATGGTTTAGGCATATAAATAAAAACGGAAACAAAGTAAACCATGTTTAATAAGCTATTTGTTTTCTACCCTTCTTGCGCTTCCACCTTTTTGCCATCTTTATAAACATTCAGCCCCACTTAGAAATCATATAAGTGGTTATATTTGCCATGCTGCACGTACAGTACACACACACACACACACACACACACACACACACACACACACACACACACACTGTCAGCATCTTGGTATATATTTACTTCATTTAAATTGTTTTATGAGATAAGGGAATATATAAATGATACAAATCATTTTGTTGCAGTATTCCACAACATATAGGGTGGCCATTCCTCCCCCAACTCTACTGCTCAAACATTTTCTGCTCTTTTATACTAACTCTATGGTTTCACTGACTCTCAGATTTAGAATTTCCTTCCCAAACATCTGTGTGGTGATACCCCAATTCCAGATATATATCCCTTAAACTAGCCCCATGACTTGACTGTTGAACAGTCTTGGTGGACCGGATGATAAGAGGATGTAAGAAGCTGACAATGAATTCAGGAAGGGGAAATTCTACCCCAGCCATTCTTTCAGTCTTTCCTCTGCTCAGATGAGAATGACATGCATTATTTCCAGCCTCCTTCTGAGTGCAAGTTGGCAGGCTTTACTCTACTCTTATAAGCTCTCCTCAAAAGCCACCATTTCCAACTCTAATCTTTTAAACTGCAGTAACACTGGAAGAAGCATTGCAAAAATCTGTGCAAGCAAACAACAGAGCCTTTCATGTTCTCTTAGAAATTAAGAAATGTATTGTTATGCAAACGTTCATAAGCAAACGTTCACTTTGTTAAATACATGTTCTAAGAAAGAAGAGTTATGTTTTGCATCTAACTAGAGCAAAATGATGATGATGATTATTATACACAAGGAATAATTCTATACTACTGAGGCTATAACTTCATCCATAACAAGCTACAAGTTCTGTAAGCATTCTGAGTTTTATATGAGACCAGGGGATAGGGAAAAATCCATAATTACTATCATCTATTCTTATCATAGGAAAATCAATAACTTCAATTTTTACATTATTAATACTTTCATTCACTCATTTATACGGCTGTTCTCTCAAAAATGTCTCAGGGCAGCGTACAGTTGAAACAAGAGCACCAAACATAAATATTAATAAAGTAATAATAAATTACTTTAAAATATGTTGAAAGCAAGTGAACAATAAGGCAGTTGGATAAGACAAGGTTACTAATCCTCTTCGTCCAATGCCTGGAGGAAAAATCAGGTTTTCAAGGCAGGATTCGAACCACCCAGGTGCTGACAGCCTTCAGACACTGAATCAGAACCTTGAAGGCCTAATTGGAACAACTAGAGGCAGGAGTGCATAAATGAGGAGTATAAATGACACTGGATGTCCTCACCCAGCTGCCTCATGTTATTGTTAAACAGGAGTGGCTGGCGAATCGAACTCTGAAGAAGCCTCAAACAAAAGGGTCAAATCTGAACTTTTCCACCCTATCAATTCTGAGGGAAACGGCCTGGGGAGGAAAATCACTGAAAAGCGATGCCTCATACTCATACCGGTACTCCCAAATACGTTTCCAACTGGGACAGTAAGCAGAGAGTAAGTATCAAGGGAAGAAATTCTGAAAAAAATACATACAACAATACTGTTGTGTTGCCTTTTATCAGTCCTGTTCTTGGCCCAAGTAATTATCCAGAATTGACAAACAAAACAAAAAAACCTAGAAATAACACCTGCTTCACTGGTAAGTCTTCAATCCATTTGGGAACATGTTCTCCCCCCTGCCCCCCGCTAAGTTTAAATATACCGTAGAAAATTTTTCCAGTTTTAAAAAATTACAGGTAGCAGCCCTGAAGTTCTCTCTGAAACCCAGAGAAGTCACTCTTCTTCTTTTTTTACTGATTATACCAGAGACAGGCATCATGTTACCCAGAGGCACCAATATAACCCCAGATTATATTATATATCCTTGGTTTCTATTGGATGTTTCATTCCACTTAGCAATTTAAAAATATTATTTTCATATATGCACAGACAACCCAGGACTGTCTTCAAAGCAGTTGGGATGAGTATTCCAGAGGACAGTCTCATAATGCTAATGTGCTTTGTGAAGTTTCCTTTGAAAGGTTTGCAAAGCCACCTTGAGAGATAGGTGGCGTATAAATTTAATAAATCAAGCAAGCAAGTTGTAGTAAATGCAAAGATAGGTTATAAATATGAAGGTTACAAATTCTAGATTCAGCTATGGGTACAGGGATAGCAAGAGAAAAGCCACCTCGAGTTCCCCTTGACCTGGGAAGAGAGGTGGTATATAAATCTAAATAAACTTAAACTTAAACTCTGATTTATCATGATCTACACAACTATGCATAATTGAGCTGTATACCAAGGGCATATAATGCACTATAGCAAAGGGGCCTTATCTACTACTGAGGCAACCAACCTCTTAAAATATTTTTCGGCAAGGATGCAACTCCATTGTACTTTACACGTGGTATAGTGATCCTGCTATTATCATTCCTCATGCATAATATAATTATTTTTTTAAAAAAGCCGTGAATGAGTTTAATAGTATGAAATGCCACCAAAGCAAAAATTAAAAAATAAACACATACACACAATTTAGTTGGGAAGTGCGTTATTTCTTTTTTAGTATCTGGTGCCACAGACACAGAATATTCACATTCTTCAGAAAGTAGTTTACATGGCTGCAATTGTTTCTATTTTTGAGGGTGTTTAAAGTGGTCACCTAAAAAGCATTGCCCAACATGTAGGATTCATTTATGACTGATTTAGGTACAGTCCAGGACTTCTTGAGAGCTGTGGGGAGGAAAATGCACAATTCAAGACGTATTGCCGTAATTTCAAGACCTAAAGTAGCAATACAACCAAGAATAATATACAGGTACGGTATTCCTTGATTTACAACAGTTTGCTTAAGTGACAGTTCTAATGGCATTGAAAAAAAAGTGACTTATGACCATTTTGCACTTCGTAGCAACCCCATGGTCACGCAATCAAAATCCAGACGCTTGGCAACTGACTCATATTTATGACTGTTGCAGTACCCTGGGGTCAGGTGATTGCCTTTTGCAACCTTCTGACAAGCAAAGTCAATGGGGAAGCCAGATTCATTTTAACAACCATGTTTCTAACTTAACAATTACAAGGATTCACTTAACAACTGTGGCAAGAAAGGTTGCAAAACGGGGCAACATTCCCTCAACAACTGGCTCATTTAGCAACAGAAATTTGGGGCTCAATTGTGGTCATAAGTCGAGGACTACCTGTACTGTAATGGGAAGGAATCCCTGTTCTCCTGCATCTCAAGCAATACGGTTGATCTCTTTCACAATAATAGCAACATTGCCTGTGGCTTTGCAAAGCCACCCTGGAGCGTTCAAGCTATTTATTTAAAAAGTGGGTTGGCTGTCGACGTTGCAGGCACACAACCAACCTTGTGATCTTGATCTTGATGCCTGAACTTTGCTCAGCGCTTAAGTAAGCAGACTTAGCTGACAGAAGTGAAAGTTCGACTGCAAACACGGCATTACTCAGCTGGACACCCACACTCCCTGAGCCATGAATTCTAATTACATGTTTTGCCACTGCTGCCAATGAGTCTCACACTTGCATTTCTGCTTAAACAACCTCAGAAACAGCAATTTTTTATTGTTATGGCTTTATAATAATTGGACAAGAGGTAAATAGTGTTTAGACTGTCTTGTCTGCCAGAATCTTCCCTTTATTATTTAGAAGGTAATTCAGGCTCATGAAACTGTGATTTCCCAGCAACATCAGGATTATCCAATCTAAAAACTACCCAGAAGGAAGTGGAACCTAAGAAGCTCCAAAAAACAGAAGAGAAAGTTTGTGGTCCTGCCAATAGTTTGTGGAAATCATGTGAACTGCTGGCAGTTGTTCCCAAATTTGTCTCCTTCCTCAGTTTTCCGGGACACCTCACCAGAAACAGGAGGAATCATTGCTAGGTATCATACAATAGCAATGACTAGGAAGAATAAAATTCATTGGCAGTTCCAAAGTAGAAATACCCTTCAGCCAGACTGAAATTTTCCCTATATAAAAGGGCTTCTTGGACATTTGAATACACATCTGCTACCAAAGTGGGCTGCCCAAAGTACAAGATCTTCCTAAGAATGCAGATGTGAGAAACATGATCTTCAAGAGTTCTCCATGATTAAATTGGATTCAATTCTGCTTGAGTTTCATGACTCTCAGATTCTGGCTATTTTGCCACCACATTGACATCAATAGCACCTTCAGACCCCAGAAACTTCACATACAAGATTAGAGGTGACTTAATTTGATAAATGCCACCATCTGGCAGCAATGTTCTTCCAAAATCTATGCAGACAAATGAGCCAGGCTTTGAACAAGTTTGATTCAAAACAAGGACTAAGTAATATCGGATCATTTTAATACCCTAGGACAATGATGGCTAACCTTTTTGGCACCAAGTGCCCAAAAGCGCACACATGCATTCCCAAAATGCAATGTGTGCACACATCCTGTGCATGTGCCCCCTGCACTCCCCATGCATGTGTGCATGACCCCCATGTGTGAACCCCACCCTCGTGCACGCACACGCAACCCCCATGCACACACCCTGCTGCCACACATGTGCAGCAGACACCCAAAGTCCAGCTGGCTGGCAGGAAGCACGCATGCATGTGCAGCATAGCTGAGGCTAGGGAGATGGCTCACATGCCCAGAGAGAGGGCTCTGCACGCGTGCCGTAGGTTCGCCATCACGGCCCTAGGACATTTCATTACCGTTATGGTACAAAGAAGTTTCAGAAGCACAATTTATTTATTTATCCAACTTATAGGCTGCCCAACTACCAAAGGACTATGGACGGATTAAAACAACCAAGATAACAATAAAACAATGTGCAAAAGTAGAAAAGAATTAAAATTTAAAAATACATTTAAGTACAATTTAAAATACATTATTTTAACTAAAATTTTCCATCAACCAAGATGTTTAAACATTCCAAACAAATTGAGGAAGACATTTGCCAGCATTCAAGGCATCTTAGAAGGTCTCAACACATCTAAGCGGGTTTTTTTTAATCATATTACAGTTACTATCCCCGCTGGGTACTTGCAGCCCTTCTTTGAGGGCAATGGGCAGTTTAGAAGTTTGATCAATCAATCAATCAATCAATCAATCAATGATGAGTCACTGTTAACTGTTTCATATGCAACCTGCATCTGCAAAACCACCCTGTCTTCCCCCACCATTTCCCCCTCCCCATATCATTCCAGTTTAAATCCCACCTCAATTTTCCTATGCATCATTGAAAGAAAGATGTGGAAAGATGTATTCCTTAGCTTTCAGAATTATTTATAAAAATCTCCTACTTGATCCACAAGAAGACATTGTACTACTGAATTTTGGTAACACAACCGTACCCCAAAAAAGTGAAAGGCACTTTGGTGTAGTAGTTAAAGCAAAAGGCTATAAACCAGGAGGCTGTGAGTTCCAATCCTGCCTCAGGTATGAAACCAGTGGGTGACCTTGGGCCAGTCACTCTCCCTCAGCCTTTGAAACCAGGCAATGGTAACTCACTTCCAAAATCTTGCCAAGAAAATGACAGGTAGTTGTCAGATACTGATTTGAAGGTACCAAAAATAACAACAAAAATAGCACCCTTATCAGCTGCAAGAATCATACAAATGAAGTATTTATATACAGTATCATCTTTTACTTGTGTTGTATGATTCTAAATATTTATCTGACTCTAAGGTAAGACAAGAGTCATATGGGCTTAAAATGCTGATTTAATTTGAGAAGACTGATATATTTATTTTTGCAAATTTCATACAATTTCAGTTCTACATAATATACACAGTTTGATTGTATGTTTTTATTTCTGCCACTACAGATGCACATCATAACAGTTTTCAAAACATCTACTTAGGAAGAAGCTGAAACAGCATTAGTGTACAACTCAGACATTACCACACTAAAACTGGACAGCCTGCTTTTATGAAAGGGCACCTAGGAAGTAGCTTTCCTTGTATTTTACAGTTTATTTTTGAGATGCTTTTGTGAGAGACATTTAAAAGCATATGAGCTATTTATCTTGTTATATTAAATAAAAGTTGTAAAGTCAACAGAAAAATGATAGCAAGCTGAATGTAGTGAGAATGGTTTTATTTAACTACTATAACAGAAAAGGGAAAAGAACAGATAGTATCAAGTCAATCATGAATGGGTGCGGAATGAATGCGAACACAAAGTGGGTGACCCATATGAATGAAATATGCAATATTGAATTAGCTGGATCATATAATGGTGATCAAATCACAAAAAAAAAAGAAGGGTGAATTGAGAGAAAGAGGAAAACTAGGAAAAGTATATTTGGAGAGTCTTGATGAGATCCTAAAGAGAGGGAACACAAAACAGAGGGAAATTAAGGATGTGTTCTCCAGGGGTTTGTAAAGACAGAAAGAAATGGAGAAGTATAATAAATAGGTTGGTGTAAAACACATTCAGCAGTATTCCCCCTCCCTCATTATTTATGACCTCAATTTCTTTGGCTTGTCATTTCTTTCTTTCTACATTTTTCATAAACTGATTAGTCTCAAAGGGACTAGCGTGAAGTATGTATTTGGGTGTACATGTAGGCATATATATTTTAGAAACTTAAATGGGAAACTAACATGCTGTAAAATAAAATACAACCTAGTGTATCTTATTCATTTCCTAATATGGTTCAGCATCTCACACAAACCCTTTAGGGAGCATTTCTTTCTTTGGAAGCAAGCCCACCTGCCCAGAAAAAAAAAATAAGCTGATGTGGTGAGGAACAAATTCCCAATTTCTCCCAATGTAAATGGATATTTTGTTACTGCCCATGTTCAGCATGGCAGCCATTTACAAGGCTGTACCAGCTCGCCCCAAAAGATTAGAGATCTCTGCTTTATATGTTCTCACTGAACATATAAAAGACATTTAAAATGAGTAAGAATAATTTTATGTCCTATATGGTAGGATTGTGGTCTTTTTCAAAGCTGAACTTTCTACATGTTTTGGATTACAACCTTCTGGTTTAACCCAAAACAGCTCAAGTAGAATTTTGTTACTATCTAGAGTGACATATATTAATATTAATGTGTGCTAAAGCAAAATATAAATCACTTTCTTCGCTACTCTTTATCCACTTCACTTCATGATTCTTAGCGCATCTTCTCTGCTACCACTAGCCTGCCTTTTTTCCATTCTTCTTTTCTTTCCTACATTTTAGGCCCACAGAGCAAACATGAAATGCTTGTAACCTCCCAAACATTACTGCAATCAAACCACTACAGAAATCAGTTAGGGATTCAATATAATAAGGTTTTGCTATAAACTGGAATTAGTTAAAACACCCAGGATCCCATTAACAAGGAAATGAATGAATAAATGAATCCATCAATCAAGAGGACACAGAATCAGGAAGTTAGCAACATACCTAAACAGATGCATTTCACCTGGGCCCGACATTATATTACTTTGCACTAAACCAAGGAAATAGAACTAAGTAAACTCATCACACAATCTTCTAATTATTCTCCAGTACTCATAATATATCTTTATGCCAGTATCTATAAAAACAGCACATTATTCATTGCCTTCCAATTAAACGTATACCTTCTCCAACATGTTGCATTCAGCCTTTCAGAGGAACTAATCTGCTTTAATTTTAAACAGTTGTTTTCAAATAAAATATTTGAGCCAAGCTGTCCCAAAGGTGCTTTTTTCAAAAGGCAACTGGACTTTCTTTTTCAAAGTCTAGT
>JANHGC010007506.1:8391-21852 GCA_027560395.1 Boaedon fuliginosus
GCCGCCTCGAGTTCCCCTTCGGGGTGAAGAGAGGCGGGGTATAAATCCAATAAAATTGAAATTGAAATTGAATTGGGAAGATTTTGTACTAAGCACAGGACCATGGAGAAAAATGAGTAAGAAGCATTTATACTAAGATCTAGAAAACTTTGTAACAGAATGAAGAAATACTCATAATTAGCACCTGGGAATATAAACAGTACCCCGCATCATTTTCACTGCAGATAACCATATTTACATAATGTTAGATGTGAAGGAAAACCAAGAGCAGGAACAGGAGGAAGATGAAGGGGTGGAGGAATGGAATGGAATATCCAGAAACAAGGAACATGTAACTTTCTATGAACACTAGAGCTCCAATGCTCCTTTTCCAGCAGCCTTACTAAAATATATCTCTTCTAGATATTGAGGGGTTTTTGGAGAGTAACTGTCCTCCCTCGTCTATAGTCTGAGGTGAGATAGTTCAGTAATGGTTCTACAAGGAGGCAGGCTATTTCTCTGGAGCAGGACCAAACAAGGACCCATGAAAAAATTGTAGTGCTTTCATCCCTTCTCTTCTTGATGTCTGGCAGGACTCAGCCAAGATAATCCCTGACCACCATGGGGAAACTTATTCCCTGCTTTCATGATTTTCTAGTTTTGTTTTGTTTTTTTAAGAAAAAGTCCTTTCTTCTCTTGTATATACTGAATCTGTGCCATTTCCTTTTCGGGCTGACGGTTGTCCTTCAACCACTCGGACACCCACAGGGTCCCACAAATAACAGGATCCTCTGCTAGGATTGTTCTAAAAATATCCTGTCGTCATGAATCATCCTAAAATGAATTGTTTTAAAAATAGGTTTTGAAATGACTGTGCCTCTCCATCTCCTGCAGGGAAATCTGCTGGTAAAAAAGAAACCCACTTAGGTCTCTATATGTGCCAATAAGCATTAACTGTAAGCAGTAGCTTTCATTCGGTCTACACCCAAAACAGAAGAATCAGGGAAGGTGCTGATTTCTTTGCATCCACACCCAACGATCTCAGGGTCTCTTTCAGAGGCCGCCCAGAGCTTGGCAGTGAGGAGAAGAGAGTAAGTTGTCATATTTTATTTAACTTCCTTTTCAGTGTGAGTATTACAGAACTTTTCAGGGCAAAAAACGGTTACTTAAGCTTAGTACATGGAGCTCAGCTTTATCTAATGGAGCAGGCCTGATGTTGAAGTTTAGACCACTTAAGTTGGGAAGTACCCAAAATTCAAGGAGGCAGGCTGGCTTGAAGGACACAGCTCAGGAGTCAAATAAGTTCCACCAACTTACCCACTCCTCTGTGCCTCAAGGTCAGACAGAGAAATCCTGTTTAAGAAATGAGTATTTTAGCTTTAGCACCACTTGGAAAGCATAAGGATTTATGTAAGTTCTTCTTGTGAGCTGAGGAGAAAAGGGAAGGAAAGAAAATCTCTCCCTTTTTATCACACATGAAATTGTCTTCAGTGCTTGTGTGCTAGTAAATTGAGTTAAACTGGCCATCCAATTTTCAGCCTACGAGCAAGACTGATTGTTAGACAAACACATCAGAATTTAGCTGTACTATAGACCAAGTGGACAGAGTCAATGCATTCCAAGAAGGAACAGAGGACAGAACTGGGGAAAGGAACTACAAGACCAGGAGATCTCCTCAAGGAATATATTCAAGTTAGAAGTTCTCCATCCCTGATTTAAAGGGAGAGAAGAATAAATGATTTTTTTGCCAGCAAGAATGATAAATTATCAGGTTATTATCAGGTAGTAGGAATAATAATAATAACAGAACCGAAGAGAAAGAACTGAAGAAAATCAGAAATACAAAGATAGTAATAGGCTTCTTGGATGCAATCCCAAAACATCTGGAGCAGCACTTGAACCCCATTGGCATTCAAAATCAACACTACCAATTCCAAAAGGCAGTTTAGTTGGAAAAGCTTACATCCTGCAATACCTTTAACACCATCAAACAGCATCTGCTATCCTCAGTCCTTGGGAAGGACACCCTAGGTGGGTAAAAATGCCAATTCCAGTTTGAACACCTGGTGGAATGTGCATTGAACCATAATAATATCCTCTATTAAGTAAACACCTCCATTCACATATAAATATTACTATCATAAAGTTATTTCTTGCATTTAAACAAAATGTAGGTAGCTGTGAATATCTATTATTTTTGTTCTTAGTTTCTGTCTACAATGAAGAACTCTTCCTGACTAGGGCACCCTTTTATGAATATGGAGCACTTCTGCCACTGCAGGATCTTGCAGCTACAATTACAACTATCAATAAAAATGCTTGATTGCAGCTTAGCTAGTAGCTGTAATTTTACCACCAGAGTTTATGGGAGGCTGCAGAAGGAATGGTGGCTTTGCTGCAGGATTTTTTCTGTCATGGCAAATATTCCGATTTATATATTCATTTAGCAAAAGACCAAATGAATCTACACAGCAGCATACACTGAAAATGTGAATGCAGGAAGAGAATACTAGCAATTTCTCTTTACTAGAGGATGAGGCTAAGTGGTTTTTTGTTGCTCTAGGACTTGTGATAGCTCATCTGGCTCATGGTTGTTGTGTGGGGACAATCCTAGGTCAGTTTCAAACCCTTCAGAGATTGAGGAATGGAAACTGGATAACGGGAACGAGAAAAAAATCGAAGTTAGTTCCCCAAGGGAACTAATTTATTTAGCATTGTTCAGTTAAAAAAAAACCTCTTTGGCAAAGAACACTGCTTTAAAATATCTACAGTAATGTTGTGTGAATAATGAGAAGTAGTGAGAGGTCAGTTTCCTGGACAATATCCAGGACTCAAATAATCAGTTATCATATTAAATGACTGTAAGACAGTAAGCATTCTCCTCTCTTAAAACAGTGCATTATTGGCTCTTTGCTGTGACTCATGAGGCCAAAACCCATGTTTTGTCTGTTTTTTGAAGACCCTGATGAGAAATTAAAGGTCAGCTCTACTATTTTTTTATATCAGAGCTTTGTTTTATTTTGAAAAACCTCTATTTCCATTTCCTCCATTATTGCTGCTTTCAACAAAGGAGACTAGAAAAAAGTGAAGTTTCATTTCTAATTTCAGCTTGTTCATGTGTACATCACAGTCCTGTGCATGTTTCTTCAAAGTATGTCTTACATACTTGCATACAGTATGTTTTAACTGTATTCAGTTGGTCTCACTTCCTAAGAAGCATGTTTAAACAGTGTAGTTTTATTCCATTATTCCCTCCTCCCCACCCGTTTCCCTTATTTGGTTTAAGCACAATCACTCATCTTCCCCAGATAGCTTATGGGGCTTCCTGATTATACATTCCACAGAGAGAGAGAGAGAATGTGGCAGGCAGATAAAATCTACGTATATATGTTTCTGGTTTGGCTTGACTCTTTTTTCTATTTCCAATAGCTAACTGAATAATGTCAGCTGTCTTATCATTAGATGATTCAAATCAGTTAAAACTGGATTAGATTAATTGGTTAGAATCAGTTTAAACTCTGGACCATTTTTAATGACCCGGGAAACAGTTCGCAGTTTGCTAGCAGCAGATTGTCTGCTTTCAAGAGAAACAGCTCTTTGGAAGAGACACAGATTGGACCTGCTTCAGACAGTATCTATCACATCAGCAGGAGGATACGGTGCAGTTTCAGCATATGCTTCCGGATCCAGCTTTCTACTCACCACTGGCATTTTCTTCTGTCTTGACAGGCATGAGAGGGCTCTGTGGAGCAGAGTCTCCACTCAGGGAGTAGCTGTGCTCTGCTTGGATGCCAGGAGTGGGGGGATCCATGTCCATGTCCAGCAAAGGGTTCTTTTCCACCAGCATGGGGTCATCAAAGAAGCTGTTGAACAGTTCATTGGAAAAGTCCTCCATGTTCTCAGAAAAGTGGTCAAAGCTCTCGGAGAAATGCTGAGAAAGGAAAGAAAAGTGTGAATTGTATCATCTCCAGGAGAGACTAGAGGGCCTTCTACTGAAATGTATCCCAAGCCAGATACACTGGAAGCCAAATCATTTGGATCAGAAACAACTATATTCCTCTTTTATTGTTTCTGTTTTCACAGCTTCAGAAGTAGCTAACCAGCCAAAATCCACAATTAAGTCCATGCCTGCCCATTTTCTTCACCTTAATTGAATACATTTTATTCTCTCTGTATTCTGTCTTTTCCTACAACAAGCTAATGTTGTATTGAAATGCATTAATTGGAACATCAGAATTACAGGTTTGAAGTATATTACTTGTTTTTTTTTTACTTTGAAGCCTTCCGAACGTATTTCCTTACAACTTTCATCATCATCTTCATTAGTGTATATGCTGTTGGAGTTCATTTTTTAAATTATCAAAACATCTTTATAAGGTTTCTGTGTAGTGACAATGATCAAAGGCATATGTACCTAAATTATTTTTTATAAAATGCAGCAGGGGTCTTTTGCTGTTCTCATAAATAACTGTGAAATTAAATTGTTATATAAACCATCTCATAGTTTGAGGATGGAACATTATTTATCATGAAAAAAGATGTTATGGATTACTATGAACCGAATCCTTTCACTGCCTTTTTTTTCTATACAGCATATCCATTTGGGGAAGGTTTTGCCATTTAATACTTTGGAGAAACCTTGGCAAAAACTCACGTACCATGACACTGATATTTATTCAAAATACTGTTCACTATTAATACAGTACAAAGGTTTGTTTTATAATGTAATCCAATTCTATGTATCCTCAGTGCAGAGCGCTGTAACTTTAGAAGCAGACACTGAATAGTAAAGAGTCAAGAGCATCTTACATGGTTGTCCCAAAGGTGCTTTTCCAAAAGGCAACCAAACTTTCTTGGTTTTTTTCCTTGAAAACATTTTGCTTCTCATCCAAGAAGCTTCTTCAGTTTAAAAGAGAATACAGGAAAAGAAATAAATATTACCAGCTGAATGGGAAGGGGACTATATTGAGTGGACCAAATTACAAGGAAAGAAAACTACTAGTGTAAATTAAGCCCCTCAACACAATATTCCTTGTAGGGAGGAATAATCTGCAGATCTAAACACATTTTTCTGTATCATGTTCCTTGTATCTGAAAATGGTATTCCAGACCATCCTGTGTGAATGATGTTTATTGCACGAAACACTAATATAAACATTGTTATTTCTTTCAGCACTTAGCAGTTATGGAGATGATCTTTCAAAAGTTGCTTTGTCATCTTCCTTAGTTTCCCTCCCCCCCCCAAAAAAATATATTTCTTAATCTTTTGCGATTTAAAACATGTTGCCATTATCTCTTCATACAGTGACTAAGTTCTTCCTCACATTCTGCTGAAAATTGTACCCCCTCCTATTTTGCACAAGGGACTCAGATTTCATGTAAGAAATAACAATCCTTTCATACTGTATCCAAAATCAATCCATCCATTAAACTTTAAATAATGCAAAACCTGAGGAACTTAAAAACAAAAACCGATATTATATGTTACAGATAAGGCCACAGAGATCTCTGGATGCAGGTGAGTTCCAAGGCCAACTATTTCTGTTAATTTTTTAAAATAAAGCAATACATTTAAATGAATGTAAAGAAATTCAACCAAATAAAAATGTGCTATTTTTTAATCTTTGTGAGGTTTCTAATAATTGTTTGAGTGCAAAGTTATCTAATATCTGCAAATATTTGGCTTGTTGACAATGTTTAACTTGACTTGGTCATGGCTCAATTATTGAATAACTTGCATCCAATAAATCAGAACAGTGATTTTAATATATAGTAGCAGCTTCCAGTTCTGCTTTTTTGTTTTATTTTGTGGAAGATCTAGTCTTAAAGATTTTTTTTAACATCTTGAAGTGAACCTGAATTCCTATCTGGTAGATAGATTGGAAGCTCTGCATTCTGAAGAATATTTGACGCTTTGCAAAGGAAAATGGATAGTATTAAAATTCCATCCACTGGGAAAAAATTCTGAAGAGCTAATGGAAACACCTTCCTACTGTACATTTTACTAGGACGTAATGCAGGTTTGGTAGGTAGTTTTGGCCAGAAAGCTAAACTGATCATGAACCAGGTGGAACAAGATACAATAAGACGTCAAACTTGTTTTTCAAATTACATTATTATTTATTATTATTATTTATTTATTTGTATCCCATCTTTATTGTTCTTACAAATAACTCAAGGCGGCAAACATATTCAGCATACCTTCCTCCTCTTATTTCCCCCACAATAACCCTGTGAAGTGGGTTGGGCTAAGAGAAAGTGATTGGCTCAAGGTCATCCAGCTGGCTTTCATGCTAAGGCAGGACTAGAACTTACAGACTCCCACTTTCTATACTAGCACCTTAACTGCTAGACTAAACTGGTTCTCATATTTTTCAGTGAGATTACTGAAAAGAATTCCCTTTCAGTTTGCTATCTGGAAAACAAAAGGAACTAAACTGTCTTCTTGCATCTTTATGTTTCCCCTTCTCCTCCATATTCATCAACATTCCTATGAAATGCTAGTTATACTTCTAGAAGCTGTCCTTGTGGTTTGGATGTCATTCCTTATCTATGGTGGGGAGGAAGGTACTCTAGGTAGCATTGGCTTTCATCTCTAACTCTTTGTTTTTCTCTTTTCTCTCTTTCTTTTACATACATACTCTTGCACACATACAAAACATAAGAAGTAATGAGTTGGGATTCTTTCATTTTAGGATGCCTTTCAAATGATGTTATTAGGAGCTGTTCACTACAAACATCTTAAATATGGCTTTGGGGGATCCAGGAACAAGATCTTCTAAGTATGTTTAAGAAGCCAAAAGAGGGAGACTGTTCAAATTTATGATACAGTGTCAGAAGAAAAAAGATTAAATGTTTTCTCTATGCTGTTTTTTAAATAAAACATAAATACACGCACAACATGTGATTCCCTTTGGATGACAATGAAAAGCCTCAGGGGCAATTTTCACATATCAAATAATAATGGTAGAAAAGGATTACCCCCACCCACACTGATACTGCATTACTCTAGTTCTGTATCCTGCAGCATCAAATCTAAGATTGGGAAAGGCCTAGGTCCATTTAACACAATATTGTCTACATCAGTAGTTTTCAACCTTTTCTTCATCACAGACCCCCTATAAATACCATTTGTGGCCATGGACCCCCATGACTTAACTCAAGATTTAAATCATTCTTCAAGCAATCATGGACCCCTTGTGATGACATCGTGCCTCCCCAAGGGTCCACAGACCACAGGTTAGGAACCATTGATTTACATTAACCAAGAAATAGTTCTTTATACTTCATATCACAGATCACATCCAATGTCTGTAGAAGTTTGGGTTATATGCCAAAAACTAACTGTTATCTTACACCACACATATCCAAGTCATCTAAATAGATGTTCACACAGCATGCTTAGTTTTTTTCATGGCTTAGGATGAAATGCAAACCAAGCCTGTCTGTTCCATTTACAGGTCAAAGTATTGGGATAACCCAGAAAATGATTTAAATTGGTAATATGATTGTCTGAATGAAGTCATTATTTTCTATAGCAGTAGATAACCTTGGAATTCACTTGTGATGAAATCTTGCAATCTGTATGCTGAAATGGCAAGATATCCCAGATGCTCTAGATGTCATTCAACAACTGCATATTTATTTCAGATTTACTGTGCAAAAAAAATACAGTTATTTTGAGTTGGCGTTTAGAAAGGAAAAGTTGGTGTTAGAACAGGAAATGCTTTAGATGATGACAAAATGTTCAAAAGTGACAGATGGAAGGCCAGAGAAGGCTAACTAATCTTAATGCTGCAATACAATATGCAATCTTTTTATTAAGTTGATTTTTTAAAATTCTTGGCCATAAAAAATTAGTAACACTGGGCTATAATATATATAAAACTCTAAAAAATAATACTCTTTTTTCCAAATTTCCTGACAGGTTACAAGAAAGCTTTTATCTGCAAAATGTAAGAAGTCAGAAACTTCAGCTTCAACTTCAGCAATCTCCCTCCTGAGATTAAGCCTAATTGTTTTAATTTTCTCGTTCTTGAACTTTGACAGCTGGTTAACTAGCTGACTTCAAGCCAGTCATCCTCTCTCAATCCAATCTGTCCCACAAAGCTATTGTGAGCAGGAGTGGAGGAAGGAGTGCTGTGTACAATGCCTTGGGATCCTGGAGAAAAGGCAGGATGTAAATCTGACTAACTTACTAAATATTTACATAAGAATAGTATATACATAGTTAGATTCACATATTGTCCGAAGCTAAGATTTCCTCAATGAGTTGTAATGGCTGGATACATGGGGTGGGATTTACGGGTTTGCCAAACTGGGCAGAACCTTAGCTAGAGGATCGCCCGAACCTGTGCGAACCCGTAGCAGCCCACCCCTGATTATATTAGAGGATAAAATGTGTCTTGAAAACCCAATGACTAAATTAAGCTCAAACCAAAACAAAATTCATTGCAACTAACAGCCAGTTACTGGCTCAGAAGCAGGTATACTAATGAGATTAAATAATATTATGCCTAAATTCTACTCAAACCTAATGTGGTTACTTAAAAAAAAGTTTCCTGTATTACAATTATATTGCCCAGCTTTTTAAAGGTAGCATATTCAAGGAAAATATGGGTATGAAAAAATATTTAAAGTGATAGTTTATATAAAATCCCAACAGGGAAAAAATGGTATCCTTCTGCTGCTCTGATCTTACTTTCCCTCGGGAACACTGGTTCTTTGCTTTATCCCAGGGTGCCAAAATCTCTTCTCAGTCTTGCCAAGAAAAAGACAGGGAGGAGATGACCTGAACACCCCGGATACAGCCAAGCGTAAGTTCCTGTTCCAACACAAAGATCTGTTTGTTTTATTCAAAGACAATATCATTGTGTAAATAAATGCCAGGCAATAAGGATGCAGTAGTACTGGTGAAAGGGACCGGTATCAATGCCATTTACCAGACATCAGTCCCCAGCTTTGTTCTTAAAAGGATAAAGGGAGTGCAGTTAAAAGAAGGCTCTAATTTAATACATACTCCGTCAATGGGACTACGACAGAAACCTCAACATGGAATTATTTCTGCTTTCAACTGCATCTCAGTTGTCGGCATTGTGAAATCTTTCAAAATGCACACAAGAGATACACACACAATTATTCGAACAGACGGAATAGCTATAAATCTCAAATGAAATTATATAGAATCTTTAGGGTTTAGAAATTATCTCTAGGTTGCTTACAAGGAAGGCAACATCTAATATCAATGGTCAATCATGTTCAGTTAGTGCTGCTGAGCATCAAATGCCCAAATTTGTAAGATAAACTCACCACTTCTACTAACACAGTTGCTCACAGTTCTGTTTTAGAGATTATACATCTGATACAGGGCAATGGATTGAACCTGGGCATTTTGTTAAATTAATCTCTGCTAGTTAATTGCTGGTTTACTAAATGCAATGTCATGAAAGTTGGGGAAGATATCAAATGAAAATCTAAAAAGAAAACAAAAATGAGAACATCTAGATTGGCCAACAATCTTTAAAATATTTTATTTACATTTCAGCATCTTTCTATTTAATTGGATCAGGAACTCAAAAAACTGATTTGCAGATTTGAAGATAATTCAGGAATGAATTAAAGGATTTGGCCAGATAATCTGGATACCTGTCTTGAGAAAGGTGCTCTTGTGAAATGGGAAAAGGTCTAGCGGCAGTTCGAATATAACATATTGGCTAAGAATTATAGGAAATGAAGTCCAAAACAATATTGAAGCACCACCTTGGGAAATGCTGCTGTATGCATTCTTTGCCCACATTTAATGAGGAAAATTGTGGGAGAATAATGTTTCTTATATTTAGCAATCTAAAATATTTACTTCCATGGTGTATTGTGCATGGCTAAATCTGGAAAGATAGGCAGAAAATCTCTACAACATCTTCATCAACCTCTTATGTTACTCCCTTCTGTTATCTCTAGCCTACATTGTTGATATACTGTATGACTGGCTGAAATGATAAGAGCTGCAGTCCAATCATATGGAAGATGCTACCCTGGGGAGACCTATCCTAAAATGTAGAAGAACACATAAAAAGAAGGGTTTATTAGTATTTTTGATTGCTGTGACATGGAGCCATGAAGCCTAAAGCTATCCATTGGTTTTATACCTTAGCTTTTTTGTCATTTTGTTTTGCCAAAGATAAAACTGAAGCCTGATTCACTTTAGAGTAACACTCAATATTGTATTAAAGTTATACACTATAATTGATAGAGGACTAAAGAGGTAACCTTAGATCTGGATTGTATTATTCCAAATACAAGATTCAGATGCCAGAAAGATGTCCCAATTTTTCATATACACCATTCCTCTTTCTAGTATTTCAGTGGGAAACAATTCCAACACTGGCATATCCGCTATTTTATGTGAATGGTACTATGTTCTGTGAAGGAATGCTTTATGGTAAAATCCACAACTTTTGTCTTTAAGCCAAAACAATATTGGCCCCAAATTAATTAGCTTATTGAAGTACAGCCTAAATAGTTCCCAACTGCCATCAATTTTTTTTTAGGACTACACTTGCTGAGCCATTCAAAATTAATTTCCATAATTACATAATATGATCCCTCCTGAAACTGCTTTTTCATGGCAGGACAAACCTACGGCTGTGGTTCGACAGCATGCTACAACTCTGACAGCCAATTCTGACTGAGAGGGAGATCTGGTGTCGGAGTCGGGGCTGAATTGGCTGCTGATACTGGGCTTGTGGCTGGGCTGCCCACTAGTTATCAGGGGCCTCTGGATGGTGATAGTAGTGGAGAAGAGGCCCTGAGTGATGCAAGAACTCAGAGGCTAATGAGAAGGCAGCAGCAGCAGCAGCAGCAATAGAAGAAAGGAAGAAGCCAAGCCACAGCTGACCGATAATTGGCCACACGCCAGAGGACTTAAAAGGGGTGTGGTTGGAAACAGAGTCTTGCAGAGAACAACTCGTTGATTTGGTCACATCAAGTATCGTGTCTGGTCCTGGTTTCAAAGTATCGTGGTTTGCCTGAGTTAGAGTAAACCTCGTTTGAGCCTTCTCATGTCTCTGCTTGTGGACTAATTATTGTAAGCATCTCTGTTTTATCAGGACAGTTGGCGTTTTGCCTGGAAAAGTGTGGAAGCTTTCCAGAGGCTTTCAGCAAAGTGGAATGGTGTCTTGTACTATATCGGCACTAAATAAGTCTGTGTCTTTAAGGAAAAGCCTCGATCCGAGTGTTACAGGCGTAGAACACAACACCTACAGGATATACATAAGACAAATATGGGCACTAGTGATGATACACTAATTGATGCTGGAAGATAATAACATTAAATCTATAACATCCTGAATGAGTGCTTCATAGAAGAACACAAGATTTGTTATCTTGTCTTAACAGACAGAACCAGGTCTTAAGTTACAGTAGAATTATTTAACTGAATATTAAGGGGAAATCCTTGACAGAAAGCTGAGTGAAACCAAGAGCCTAACAGATGTGAAATGCCCTCAGGAGAGATCTTGAAAAGAGGCTGGACAATTATATATTGGAATAGTCTTCCTTTAGATTTCCTGCCTGCAAAAGATGCTAAAGCTTGCAAATATCCAAGACCCCATATGATTCAAAGAGTCTATGTTGTTCTTGTGTCTCATGATGCGTCACCCTCCTCAACTATGCCTTTTCCTTTTATCTCTGACCAAGTCCTCATTTACCAGATTAGAACTAAAACCATTGGAAGTTTCTTCCTGGGTCCCACTCCAACAAGTAGTTTGTGCACTTATTGTAGTTTATGCTCTGAGATAAGGCATAATTATGGTAATTGCTAAAGATGGTATAAGGAGAAGACATACTCTCGAAGGAGGGGGAAACACTCCTTGCACACTTCAAATCTGAACCCTCCATTTAATTTCAGACAAGGCAACAGATGCAGGGGTGAATCACAGTTTATACATGGAGTGGGTGAATCAAGGTTGAAAAGAGTTGAACGCTATTAGGGACACCCCCTAGTGAGATCAGAGGTCCTCAGCTTGGCTTTTTTTTCAAGCTTGTTATCTCCAATGGGTGGGGTTCATATTTCCATACAAAACCAATAATGACCTGTCAGTGACCCAAAATAATCAGCAAGTGTGAATCTAAAGAAGTCTTCAATAGCACTCGCCTCTTTATTATTCCTTATATTACTTTCCAAATATATCAGACTGCAACCTACATTTTTCCAACTCCCAAGATGGGAGTTGGAAAGATGGTAAGATGGGAGGGGAAAGGAGTTGCAGCCCAAAATTTTGCAAGGACTCAGGTTGGAAAAGGATGATCTAGTGGAAAAGAAAATATGTTTATTGAGCTGGTAGCCTAAAACCTTTTGGAAACAGGATACTATGCAGGATCTTCTCTGTGGTTTGAAAGTACTTTTTATACAAAGATATTACGCTAATTTACTGTATAAATGTGGTATCCAGTAGTTCTGCTTCATTACTGCTTAGGCAAATTTCCTAAATTTAAACCAGGAATTGCAAATTCTGGCCTCAGATGTGACCAAGCTACAACTTCCAGCATCCCTCAGTATTCACCATTTAGATGTGTTTCATCACATTTTTGTTTCAATTGATAACATTTGTTTTTTTTAATGTTTGAATCTATATGCATTTTGTGCTAGTTTCTCCTAATATGTAGGGGCTAGTATTATTATTTTTCTTTAGATGCATACTTTTTGCCAGCAATTCTTCCAATTTAATGCTTTTCATACATGCTTTTACTTCATGCCTCCTTTTTACTGCATTTTAGGGAGAGGCAAACTATCCAGAATTTTTAAAAGAGAATTTCAGCATGCAAGCATGTTCCAGTTCACACTGGGAAACTGGCTGAGTTAGCATAAACATGTGAATTGTCCCAAGTAAAAAAATCTTTTGCTGCAGGCTTCATAGAGCACGAACTTTTCTGGGGGGGGTTACCAGCTGGTAAAGTATCAACTACCATATGTTGCGAATGGATTACTCTCTATTTGTGGAGAAGGCTGCTGATTTTAAAGGATGGGTGGGAAAATTAGAAATATAGATTCCACATCTTCTGTATCTCCTCACTTTCACCAGTGTTTTGTTTAGCTTTCTCAATCTCTTCCTCACGCCTCCTTCACAGCCAAGAAAAGCCCCATATGTGTTCCTAAAGCAGCATTACTGAGGAGCAGTCATAGTGGGGACAGCCAAAGTTCACCAGCCCCATTGTGGGACTATGGATTGTCCCTTTTCCAAGTCAAAATTTCAGGCTGCTCCTTCCAGGCAGCTGTTTCCCATGCGCTGGGAGATATGGGGTGCAGCCCTTGATAAGATGGGTGGGAACCATCTTCTCTAAGCCTAAGCTACCTTTAAACTCCCTAGGAAAATCTGCTCCTGTTTAAGCCATCTCATTCCTGGAGCGAGCATGAAAGACTGCTAAGCCATTGGCTGTGGCACCCGTTTTCCTTCAGGGATGGATGTGAGATCGAAAGAGGCCTCC
>JANHGC010007506.1:25256-42757 GCA_027560395.1 Boaedon fuliginosus
TCTTTCGCTCTCTCTCTCTCTCTCTCTCTCTCTCTCTCTCTCTCTCTCTCTCTCTCTCTCATATACACTGTTAAATTCCAAATTCCATATGAAAGTGAAAGGGTGACTTAGCAGCTACAGAATGGGCTCTGTGACTTTATTATTCTCAGAATCTTATCACATTATCCTCTGGATTATTTTATATAGCTATCCTCAAGCTTTTATGGAGCTACTGAAATGTTCTGTTAAAAATATCGTCCTCTACTTCTTTACTTCCTCTTTTGCCGCTTTGGGTGTCGAGGGAAATAAAAATATATCTTTGCCTTTTTAAAAAAAAATGTACAAAAGGCTAAGATGAAAGGCTGAAATACTTTATTTTCACTTGTAAGCTTTCCCCCCTTTAATTCTTCCCTCTTTTACTTTTTGGATGGTGCTTGAAAACATGTGTCATGCCTTCAACATCAGCCTTACTTCCTCTAGAACTCCTATAGACTCAAAGAAGCATTTTTAGAAAGGTAAAAAACTGTAAACTTAAAATCAGTTCTATGTTTCAAAGACAGTGCTATTGTCCTCAAAACCACAAAATGCAATCAAAGTCCTTTCTTCTCATTTGGTGGCTAAAGCATTTGAGTTTTAGTGTCAGTATTTGATACTTGCGGTATTTTTAGGTATCTCTTCCATTTCACTGAAGGGAGTTCAAGTAAAGCTAATTGGGACATTGTTTTGTGATTAGCAAAATGGCAATCAGTTTAGAAGGATCACAGCACATATTCAGAATTATCTGGAAATAACAAAGCTCAGAATAACAGAATAAAAGAGTTGGAAGGGACCTTGGAGGTCTTCTAGTCCAACCCAGGTGGACTAGTCAACCAGGAAAATCCATGCCATTTCAGACAAATGGTTGTCCAATCTCTTCTTAAAAATCTCCAGTGTTAGAGCATTCACAACTTCTGGAGCAAGTTATTCCACTGATAAATTGTTCTCACTGTCAGGAATTTCTCCTTAGTTCTAAGTTGCTTCTCTCCTTGATTAGTTTCCATCTCTTGCTTCTTGTACTGCTTTCAGGTGCTTTGGAGAATACGTTGACCCTGTCTTCTTTGTGGCAGCTTCTTAGGCTCTCTAGAATGGATCCTTTTAGTTTCTTCTCTAAAAACTGGGGTGCTTTACTTAATCTCCCTTCATTAAAATTGAAGAAATACTTAAACATACTGTAAGTAATGACCCTAAAGGTCAAATACTTTGGCCACCAAATGAGAAGACAGGACTCACTGGGAAAAAAAACCCTTATGTTGGGAAAGATTGGAGACAAAAGAAAAAGGGGACATCAGAGGATGAAATGGTTAGATAGTGTCATCGACACAATGAACATGAATTTGGGCAGATTACTGCAGAGAGTGGAGGACAGGAGGTTGGCGTGCTGTGGTCCATGGGGTCATGAGAAGTTGGGCACAATTTGGCAACTGAACCTAAATATTATACTGAAAATATATATCTAAAAAAATCTATTTTTCTGCTTATTAGGTTTACATCCTGTTTTTACTTGTACCCTACTTGTAGGGTGGACTGAAAGAGACCGGCCCAGACTAGAACTCACAACTTTCCAGTATCTAATTCAGTATCTTAATTATTA
Source organism: Boaedon fuliginosus (assembly GCA_027560395.1). Taxonomy (NCBI): domain Eukaryota; kingdom Metazoa; phylum Chordata; class Lepidosauria; order Squamata; family Lamprophiidae; genus Boaedon; species Boaedon fuliginosus. The sequence goes on from JANHGC010007506.1 coordinate 26,866, forward strand.
GTTTACTTCTTCCGACTTCTGTCTCTAATCAAAAGTTAAGCATGTACAACTAAGCATGCATTATGCATAAATGTGTGTGTGTATGTAGGAATGAATGACACGAGTGAAATAGCATATTAAAATATTCTAACAGCCCCTCTGTGTCCTTCTGAGTCTTGTTTTGCAATGCAGAAGAGACCTACATTGAGAAATACACCTGTCAACTCAGCCAAAGTAAAGTATGTTAAGAAACAAGTAAGGTTTTCCCTCTTTCCATTTTATCAACACTGAAAAAAAACCCCAACAAGATGATCGTACAATAGCACAATAGCAGCACACCTACTGCTTGAAACAGAAAATCCACATGGTACTCCCTAGTGGTAGTACCAGATACATTATCATAACCGACAGCAGGTGCCCTTTCATAATATCATTTCTATGAACATCAATAAGATGATTCACACAAAAACAGAAAACAAAGCGGGTGTATCTTTCTGTGTGGGTGAATTAAAAGTTAGTTCAAAGTATCTTTGCCTTAGGATCAGAGGTGGTATTCAGCCAATTCGGACCAGTTCTGGCAGACCGGTAGCGGAAATTATGACCAGTTCAGAGAACTGGAAAATACCTCCTTTGACTGGCTACCCCACCCACACCCACCCCTTCCAGGAGCCCCCGTGAGCACCGTTTTGGCTCCTGGGGCTGCAGTAATAGGCCTTACTACTACCCAATTGTATTCGCTACCTCCCAGACTCCCAGCTGATCTACTGGGTCTTCTTTTGTTGCCCTGCACAGGAGAAAGGAGCTGGAAAGTTAGTGGGGTGCGGAGGGAATGGGGATTTTGCCGTATCCTTCCCCTGCCACACCCACCAAGCCACGCCCACAGAACCGGTCGTAAAAGGTTTTGAATCCCACCACTGCTTAGAGTGTGTTTTTCGTTCATTGTTTATTACATTTAATGCAAAAGAGCTGTGTCACGAAGTAAGTTTATGATTTCAGAGTCTTGGAACAGATTGCAGTGTCTATGGAGATTCTCCATCATCCCAGTCATGATGGTCCCAAAGGTGCTTTCCAAAAGGCAATTGGACTTTTTTTTGTATTTTTTTTCCTTGAAGGCATTTCTGACACAACTGAAGAAGCTTCCTGGATGAGAAGCAAAATGTCCCCTTGGCCTTTTGAAAAAGCACCCTTGGCACAACAGATTGTAATACTTCCTTTCGGCTATGAGAAAATCCCTTCCATTTTGGCCAGCTGAAGAGCCTATATTTATTTCACGGAATGAATGTTTGGAAAAATGTCATACCCTGATATTTCTGCATTCCATGCATTTTTGGGAAATAACAGCCATTGTCCTGGGATTTACAGGAAGGCAGATTCACCTGAAGGTTGTCTTCCTACCCTGTTTCCCTGAAAATACGATGTCCCCTGAAAATAAGACCTTGCTTGATTTCATTCATTTATTTATTTATTCATTTATTAGATTTATACCCCGCCTCTCTTCACCCAAGGGGAACTTGAGACTAATATACATGTTCCCCTAACTAATAAGCTAATCAGTGGATGACATCCCCCCAAAATAAGACCAGGTACCTTTTTTGGTGGCAAAAAAATATATGACAGGATCTTATTTTGGGAGAAACACAGTAATAGTAAGAACAATTTGCAAGTAGAAGCAATTACCCACAATTCCATATATGGTTATCTTTCAATTGCCTTTCCCAACTATCACCAACAGGGCTTCTGAGAAGTCATCTCATCCAGGGTAGAGATTGGTTTCAAAAACAAAAAGCAAAAGGAGCAGAGAAAGTTTAAAAGAAAACATGGACCATAAAGGCCAACCCAAATCAAGAGGAGATGCCAACAGAATGCAGCAAGACCAGAATACACCACTTTCCATCCATCTGGGCAATTGAATCATAGACCACCAAGGTGTTCCCTTCCCCTCCCTTTCCCCTTCTCTATTCTCCTTGTTCTCTTTCACACAGGGACTGCCTGGTTATTAATTTGTTGGGTGAAAATGGGGAAACTTTTATCTACACGAGAAGCTCATTGCAATCTCATCTTTGAGAAGTGTGGCAAGGAACGTTCTGTGTAAAATATGGAGGGAGGGGACAAAAAGTTGATCTGATTTTATTTAAGGATTGGTTTTATTTTGGTTACAATACTTGAGTATGGGTTTGATTAAGTATTTCCTATGTCTTTAACTAGTTACCTTAAATATTATAATACGGTAACCGTTTTATTGTAGAGTTCTCTGGCAGCTGCATGCACGGGCAGTATACACTGTCTTTAAATAAGTATATAATAAGAGACATACATTGGGATTCTGAATTATATTGAACTACGATTTTTCGGAAGCTGTTCAATACTATGCTTTAATTTCCTTACCTGTAATCATGGCAATCATACATATAAGAAAATCTGAAGGACCAGGTTTTATTTATATATATATATAAATAAATATGAATATGTAAGTCTTTGGTTATTCGGGTTTTCTCCGGCGTAAAATTGGAAGAATCTTGGCGATGTTTTGACGAGGTCACACTCATCATCTTTAGGCTGGTCTTCAGGCTTCAGGCTAGTACCTTCCGCTTCGTGCTTCTGGCCGCAAGATTCTTCCAATTTTACATGGGAGAAAACCCGAATAACCAAAGACTTACATACAAATACCCACGAAAACCTCAGAAAACAAATATGAATATATATATTCATTCATTCGTTCATTCATGAAGAAAAAACTAAATTGTTGCTAAGGTTTTATTCTGAGTTAATGGTGTATAATCATTCAAGATTATTCCTATGTTGGAGGGAACTGTATTTTGCAGTTCATTCTGAAATCTGGTGGGTCCTTTTATTTTAACTGTAGATCCTTGAAGCAAAAACTTCCATGCTCAAGGTCAAATAAAATGGATATAGCAAACATCTAGGGTTTTCTTCAATGCCCCATGCTGTGCTGGAACACATTAAATTTTCATATATTCACATATAATCTGGCATTTGCAATAGATTTTCCCCAACAATTACAGTTTCTATATTCACCAAAAACAGTCTGTGAAGTTCCGTCTCAGTGACAGTTGACTGTCTGTATTTTAAAAAGCATAAAGCTCTTTATGTTTTTATAGATTCCACTCCAGTGTCACACATTTCTTATTTTGCTCTCGCTAAAAATGATACTTTTAGCCCCCTTATTTTTCTTTTTTTTAAAATAGGGGCAACTCAACATCATGTCACAAAGTTTGAGATTGCAGATCAAGTCACTCATATAAAACATTTTAATTAAGATGCTGGTATGGGATGGAAAATAAAAGCAGAAATGTTACTGTAAGGAAATGAATGGTATCTCTCTATATAGCAATCGAAAAAGTTTTCATGCGTGAATCTTGGATGCAGAGCAAAGGATCTGTGAAAAGGATGCAACCCTGTCACACACCTTTGGCATCCTATTGTGCACACAGTGAAGAATTTTCAACCTATGAATAGATTCAGATCCATCAATCTCATTTCCATGCCTTTTTCCAACCAAGCCAAGCATGTCCAAAGTCCAGCCCAGGGGCCAATTGTGGCCCATTTTCAAATTTCGAGTGGCCTGCAGCCTCTTCTCTCTGCCGGCGTGCATTTTTTCCCTTCACCGCACTATTCAAAAAATAGTTCATTTGCATTTAATTTTAATGGTTCAAAGAATGTCAGGCTGAATGGTCGGCCCCCACACATTTCTACCTCACCAAATCTGGCCCTCCTTGCAAAACGTTTGGACACTCCTGGCCCAAAGACTCTGGGCTAACATTCCAACTTTTCTGCCAGCAGCAAGAACAATGGAAAGCGGGCATTTTTATATAATCAAAACCAATGGAGAAAAAGAAATACACTTCCCAGACAGCACTGAGAAATATTATTTTCCTATGTGTTAAAAGTTTTTGAGAACCAGCAGTGGAAGACGATATGTAAATTAGCCACATTCTTCATTCTTTTGCAAAAGCCACAAGGAGGACTCACCATTCGTTTTACTGTAAATCATTTCCCAGCAAAAGATCTTTACCAGATTTGGGTTATGCAAAATCTAATGCTGAATCCCACATGTGCTACAGTACAGAGGGGATCATTGGCAGAAAACAAAACAAAAAGGGAAATATTCTGAAAGCTGTAACATTCCCAGGAGCGAGTTTGAACAATTGGGTTCTTGCCTGGACTCATATCTGAGGAAGACACCAATCCTTGCCCATCTGCACTGCTTTTTGGCTGTGACAAGACAATAACCACAAATTGCCTTTTCAGTTACCTTTTCTTCCTCTTGATGGCCATACAATCTGAGCCCAGAGGACAAAACCTAGTAAAACTGGGCATTTCAATCACAAGATCTGAGGAAGTGACTTTCTTAATTTTGTCTTCACGCTACATTCTACCTGAGGTATAGATTTACTTCACCATTTTGGGATTTATCAACCCTATCCCAATATAAGCAGATACTCCTGAAAAACATGCTGAATTGCAGTACCATCAAGCTCAAGTGATCAGTTTTTCATTGAAAGATTGAGATAAATTACAAGTAAAAAATAGCTTTGATTATTAGAGTTTCTCTGATAGCCAGGGACATAAGATGGACTGTTGAGAAAATTTGTAAGACAGAAGCCTCATCCTATTGAATAAAGATATATGGTGCAAATATTAAAATGCATACCCAGCTTGCCTTTCCTAAGGTGTCTCATATCAAATATAAATAAAAAAAGCTCAAAAACAGACTGGCATGATCTACAAAAAATGTGGTAAATGAACATTTTATTAGAAAGCAAAAGCTTGGCTGAATAGGGTTTTAAATATTGTACAGCAGACCATCAAAATCTCTTAACAGCCCATTCCCATATGGGTTATTAATTCCTACTGGCTGAAGATAATTCTTAAAAAGAATCCCAAATTACATTCAGTCAAGCTTTTGTTTTCTAATAAAATGTTCATTTACCACGTTTTTTATTTGGGGTCTGTGGTCTTTTGTGGGGGTGGGGAGAGAATAAGAGAAGCAAATCCAAGCTCTTGTCCTGAACAGCTTAGTTGATTGTCTCTAAAGCTGGTAAGAGAAAGAGCAGAACTGGCTGACAAAAGTAGAAGCCGAATATTCAATCTCCCAATAAAAGCCATGCCTGGAAGCACAGAGACTTACTATAAATTAATCTGGAACAGAAATGCAAATGAGAACCCCCACCTTGGCTAGGAATAGGGAACAGAGACTTCTTATGCTCGGAGGATTATATTGGGGAACATGAACTTTACATTCAAAAGAGGGGCGGGGGGGAGAACAGAACTTTTGTTAGCATTTAAAAACGGCCTAGGAGAGGTTTTATTCTCGTTTGTGTATGTACTGAACGGAGGAGCTGCTTTGAATTTATTTATGTCTAGACAGTATAGGGTGAAAATTGCTCTGAGGATCCAAAAGAAATATGCCCGAGAGGAGTAAAGACAGCAGCAACTGAGCGAGGAAAGGCCAGAGGGAACGAGAGAAAACAGAAAGGACGAGGTGAACTCCCTTAGCAGCCGGCCAATCCAAACGCCTGACAAGGGTTAACCGAGTCCCCAAAGAGACTTTCTAAAGAAACAATAAGAAATCTATCAGCTTATTGGACAGTTCCTAGAATCCCTGAGCCAATGGGAAGGGCTGCCAGCTGAGAAGGCTTTCTGGTGCGCAGATCGAGAGGAGTGCAGGGTTAGAATGGAGCAGGCTCTGCAAACGCAAAAAGTTTCTCGGGGCCGAGGTAAGGACCCCGGCCAGCTTGCTTTGAAGGCAGATCGCTCTGCAGATAACAAAATAATCTGAATCGCGCTGTGGTTGCTCCTGAAAGCAGAGCCCCGACATAAGAGTTGTAAGTGGCTTAGTAATGCTTTCTGCCTGCTCACCGCAGTTACTTCTTGCTGCCTAAATTTAATCTTATAATCAGAGTGCGATTTGGAAGTTGGAGAGAAAATGCAGTCTTTGTGCTACAGAATACAGGCCCTGCCGCGTGGGAGTGTTGTTAGTAGACTCCATGTAGCATGGAGGCGGGAGGGAGTGGGGGGTGGGATCTCACAATTGGAAAAATACAGACAAAAAGCCACTTTCAAACCTCCGGCGTTTCTAGCCTCCAGTCCTGCAGAAAACACTTTAGCTTGATCTACAATTCTTCATAACCCAGAGAAAACACAAGGATCACCAGGAGACCATCAATACTGTACCAGTAACTGAAAAAGCAACAAAATGAAAAGTTTCACCACCTGAATATCTGGATTTCTGGTATAATCACCCTACCCCACTACACAAAAATGAATTGCTAGCATCTCCCATTCATGTTTTTCAGGATATACGTTCATGTGCATTTGCTGCTTTGCAAGAAAATCTTGCGGGATATATTTATTTGCATTTCTTGTGTCACAAGTAAAGCTTGAGGTTGCCATAATAGGCAAAAATATCAGGAGAAAATAAGGTGATATGGCAGCATTGCACTCTGATCTGTTTTCTCGAAAGCTGGAACCATGATTGTATGTTGTTACTGTAGCTGGACCGGAATGGTGGGGAGGAGAAAAGTTTTAAATACAATATTGCATACAGGAAAAGACAAGCTGCAGAACAGGATATTGAACCTCAAAGTTAAAATGAGGCAAGAGCTCTCACCAATGGACCACCTACAAAGCCATCAAAACCATTGCAAATCAAAGGTGAATTGCATTTTTCAGCCGCTTCAAATAAGTTGGTCCAGAATTGGAAATAAATTGAAAAAGGTAGCGAAATCTGTTGGAATTCTTTTCAATCCCTTAACAAGTTCCACTCCAAACCATGTGATCCTTGAGGAAAAGAAAAGGGAATTTAGAACAGCGACATTAATTTTTAAAAAACCTTTGCCCAGTTGCTTCCCCCATTTTGATGCATGGGAGTGGCTGGAATTTTTCTCCGATTCTTAGCAGTGCCACTCTGGTCATGTGGCAGGCTCTCAAGAACAAAATAGCTGATTGCTCCCAACACCTTTCCCATAGGAATGTTGTAGGATTTAGGGATATTTTTCCCCTGGATTTTTTTTCCTGCAGCCCATTATCAAATTTGATTAGGGCTTTTTTTTTTTTTTTGTAAGCTTCTCCACACAACAAATTTGGCCCTTATTTCCATTTGAGGATCAACTGAAAAAATGCTTATGTCTGACTGCTTGCTTTATATTCTGCCTTTCCTTCAAGCTGCACTTTCCTACCAACAACTCTGTGAGGTAGGTTGGATTGAAAATTAGTGATGGACTGTAAAAAACGCAGCAGATTTCATACAGGAGACTGAGCTTGAAGCTATTTTCTCCACACTTCTTCCAGCTTCTTAACCACTAAGTTATGCTGGTTCTCAAGGTGTGATTGGTGATTGTTTTCATTTCTGCCCCCAAAATGACTTATTTTCATACTTGAGGGCCTTGGCCTCCTGAGGCCCGTAAATCTATCCTGAGTCATGTGGTGGTGGGGTGAGAGTTAACTGGGAATGAAGCCACACAATATGGATCTACTAATCAGGATGTTGAAATTTTCTGCTGAATATTTTCAAACTTCCCCTCAAGTTCATGAGCTTTCTTAAGCTGAAAAGGCATTTATTTTATCAGTTAGCTGATAAGAAGCGCACTACTAGAAGAAGAAGTATAGTAGTAACTCTGGCTTGCCATAACATTCCAATTATTCTTCAAGTTAAAAACATTCTTCTATGTTTCTAACATGCTTGCTCCATCAGTAAATAAATGCTTAGTGCTAACACCAGTGAATGATACATGCTGGCACTGCAGGAGGAAAACTATAGAGTCAAGCAACCAGGTCACACAGTCTATAAACCTCTCTTTCTCTAAGTGTTATAATGCTAGCCCAATCCCTAAGATTTCAATTGTCAGTAAAACTATTTTGGAGTATTTTATGCATTGAGTTATGTGCAAAAGAAAGCCAGGTTAAGAATACTTAGGCACAGCTTACTCTAGAAGAACATCACTTCTGTGCATAAATGCATGACTTGTGACATCAGCAAAAATAGAAAAGAAGAAAAGAGTCACATGTCTAATCTGATATTGGTAATCTGGATAGGCGAAGAGGTGAAAAGGTGGAGCGAGCAGCCTTTTAAAAACTGGATCATCCTAATACTGGTAAAATATCCAGAAAAAAGGAGTCTATTATTGCAAGAGAAAAAATGGTCAAATCCAGGAAAGGCTCTGCTCTTGTATCTGTCTCAGTTTCCCTGGCTATAAAAAATTACTGTTGCCTCCTCCTGTTAAGAAGCACTGAGAGGGCCACATTTGATATGAGGTTGATAGATCTGGAAAAAGGTTGGCAAGCTCGAAGAAGCCAAAAAACTCTCCTGACTAAGAGGTCCAGCATCCAAGGAGGAGCAGTAACTTTTTCAGCATGCCATTTTCTTGATCTGGATAGTTTCCCTATTCCCATTTGCTTTTTATTTTTTCAAAGCACATTAGGATCTTAGGGAGTGTTGCATTTCTGTTTTGTATTATTCAGGGGCTATCCTTTGCAGTAGATATGATCTGTAACCTCTGAATATTACATCTTATTTGGCAATACGGAGTTCAGTGCTATTAATGAAAGACTGCAAACTTGTTCTATGTAGTTCAGTTTAGATGTAATTCGTTTTTTGAATTGTGTTATAGTCCAAGCTCAGTGTGGTTATTTTGGCTTTCTCATGGCTTACAAATTCTGTGTTCTGTAAACCCAATGTGGTGACTAGTCCAGGTTGAGCAACACGGTCTGCTCAGACTACAATTTAATATCTGTGGACAGCTTGAGAGGTGAGGATTAACGTAACTAACTGAATAAATCACAGTTGGCTGGGATTTGTTCAATATGCTCAGCTATTAACCAGTTACAATGATTGGGTTCATAAAATGAGCCAAGATAATATCAAATACTTAAATATTATACCCTAGATTAGTGTTTCTCAATCTTAGGAACTATAAGATGGGTGGGACTTCGACTCCCAAAGTCCCCAACCAGCAGGGAAATTCTGGAAACCAAAGTCCTCACATCTTCAGGATGCTTTGTACAATGTGTGAACTTGATACGGAGTATTGTGCAATGTTTTATTTTGGACACCAAAGCGATTGTATGTACATTTATCTGGTTCTGTGCTATCCTATCAACCTTTTTCCATTGCAATAACTACAAATCATCTTGGATTAGTCATGGATTAACACCAAGAAGAACTTGTCTTTGCAATGCAGTTCCATTCAAAAGGCAGCTGGGTTTTGTTAAGTATAATTTATTAATCTGCAGTACAGATTGTCAGGGAATTCCCTGTAAATTTATTTCAAGCCCTTCTTATTTGAAGGAGTTTTATATTAGATACTGTATATGTGATGGTAATAATGTTCCAGTTTCCTCTGGCTCCTTTGAAAAAGTAAAAAACAAAACAAAACCCTTGTCCATTCTTAACAGGTTTTGCAATTTATAAATGTGTATTGAGACATTAAAGAATGTAGTTCAAATTTCTCTCTTGAGGTTCTATCAAATATTTACCATACTCTGGCTTTGGCTTTTGAGTTGTATGCTCCTAGAGGGGACTCCCTCTCCCCCCACCCCACACATGCTTGAAAGCTTAGCTTTCCTGTTCTACCACAATATACAGATCCTGAAGAGTCTTGAGCCAAGAGTGTTGAAGAGTTCTTCAAATCTGGTTAATATTCCCAATGCTCAGTGGACAAGCTGTGACTGACAGTCCCACTGCTCTTCCTGGGAAATTACAGGTAAAAGATTATAATCATCTATACCTCCCTCCCCCAAGAGAAGATTTTACTTTTCCCACCCCCTTGCCTAAAGAAGCATGGGAAGAGGGAAGAAGGAAGCAGGACATGGTCTGAAATTTCTGTGTTAAAGAGATTGATTATTTTGGGAAGAACCAGAAGGACACAAGATGAGGTCTTTCTCTGGGTTTCTAATGGGGGCTACAGGGTTTGCCTCTTCCTTGTAGAAGAGTTATATTGTTTGCCTTGTGTTCTATTTATAACTGTTGTCCTTGACTTACAACCATTAGTTTAACAACTATTCAAAGTTACAATGGCACTGGAAAAAAAGTGAGTTCTGGTTGGTCCTCACATTTGCAGCCAATGCAGCAGCATCCTCATAGGCATGCAATCAAAATCCAGGCATTTGGCAACCAGCATCCCAGGAACATGTGATCGCCATTTGCAACTTTCTCAGCTGGTTTCTGATAGGCATAGTCAACGGGAAACGGGATGAACGTATTGACCATTTGATTAACTTAACAACTGCAATGATTTACTTAACAACCGTCACAAAAACCTGTAAAAAAAGGGCACAAGCCACTTAATCAACTTGATTAGCAATAGAAATTTGTGGTTGTAAGTTGAGAATTATCTGTAAATAGAAATATTACAAAAATGTCTCAGGGATACTGTTTTCTGCCGGAAATAGAATCATAGTATTATCCATTGAGGACAATGTGTTAAGCCATGACAGTGTTGTGTGAAACTGGGTCATAAGGACTTAACATTGTATCTATAGCATCTTTAAGGAAACTATGGTTTAATGAGATGTGAGGATTTATTACAATAGTTGGAGTCACATAATCACTAAGCCATTTGTTTCATTTTCTTTATTAAAAGTTCAACTGCCAAGCTATAATCATGATTTATAAACCAGAATGATTGGTTTCATGCAACATGCTAAACTAGAAGTAAACATTATATTATGGCTTGGTGCCTTGTGTGGATGCAGTCTGTATGTAGTAACAGCTCTATCTCCTAGACCCGTGATGGTGAACTTATGGCACGCATGCCACAGGTGGCACACCAGCCATTGTCCCAGCCCAGCTCCACCATGCATGCTTGTGCGCCTCCCGCTGGCCAGCTGGTTTTCAAGTCTATGCTGCGCATGCACAGGGTGCATGCACAGGGTGCATGTGCAGGGGATGTTCGCATTGCATTTGGGGGGTTTGCTTGCATGTGTGCCCTCTGCACCGCGTTTTGGGCCTGGAAGGCCTTCTGCACCAGCCTGGAAGCCAAAACAGCGTGGGGGACACATGCACGGGGGACGCTCGCATTGCAATTTGGAGTTGCATGTGCTTTGGGCACTTGTGCATTGGTGTGTGCTTTGAGCACTCAACACCAAAACGTTTAGCCATCACTGTCCTAGACCTAAGTCAAAGATTTGAGACTTGGCTCGGCAAGAGGCATTTTCCTTGTTTATACAGTATCTCTAACTCGATCAGACACTAACCCACTCAAAACTTCCAAGTAATTCTATCTGTACACAGTCACATTAAATATAGAATTGATTGTGCTCTTTTGAAGAACAGTCTGGGAGGGCAATGCACCCTTCAAAAGTAATTCAGCAGGAGGCCTTGCACATAAAAATCAACTCATTTAAGTTAATACAATCTTAAAGGAAAGGGAAACAAACATCATCTCTACATTTTCAGCTCAAAAAGCTCTCCCGTCATTCATTTGAGGCAGTATTATCTTTCCCTGTTTGTCAATAGGTTCTCAACAAAGCACCTTTCCAAGCTAAAAATAAGTTAGTCAAGATCTTATTTCACATATTGTCAGGTGCAAGAAAACAGGAACCAAGGCTGCTCATATGAGTACAAGTGAACCCACGGGCTCAGCCTGGTCATCTCCTACACATATCCCTGTATGTAATGTAACTTTGGTCAGAAAAATCTCTCATTAGGGTTTTTCACCTTTAATCTGTAGCAGATGTTGAATAGTCTGTATTCAAATGGCAAATTTAGTCAGAATTCAAGATGATAAAAATTACTCAGGAGAGATTGTATCAAATCTTTGTGGCCATAATAACTAAGTCACAATCAAAAGGAAGGGGGAAAAAACCAATAGCTTAAAAAAAAGGTAAAGGGCATCACTGAAAGTGGCAGGCACATTTTTTTTGCAAGCCTTAACTCAATTTCTCTTGGTGCAATTCATCATTGTTACATGGATAGAGTGATAACACTGACAAATTTTATGAGAAAGTACAAGCTACAGCTACAGCTCACTTCAGATGCAGACTTCATCAGCTATAGCTCATGAAAGTCTGTGCTCTTTAACAAAAAAATTGTAGTCTGAAAAGATGGTACTTTTTGTTGGTCGGTATAAATTAACAGGTTCTTCTACAATAACCACCTAGTAAACTCTGTAGACTTTCTTGATCTCCTAATCTTTCATTGTCTTCTCCACTGTCTCAATTAACATGTTTCTAATAACCCATTGGATGATACAGGGACAGTTGCTCCCCCACAGCCTAATTGACCAATCCCTACAGCAGAGCTCCCCCAACCTTTCTGGCTTTACGGACTGGCAAGGGGGGAGAAAGGGGGTGGTTCCATGGAAATGGTGGGCAAGCACAACACAGCTCCATTGGCGTGAGTGGCGGTTAAGCACACGACAAAGTACTTGGCTGCTGCTTGCACAAGTGGGGGATGCGCTCTCACCTGCTGCTTCCGCGGCTCAGTAAATTTAACAAATAAAATGAACTACCTAGGGCAACCTGGTCATACTTCCCAAGATAGAAATACTTACACAAATGGCATTGGGGGTGTGACAAGAATAGCCAGATGTTGCTAGCAGTAATTTCATCCTAGAATCTGGAGTGATGGTTCATTGTAATCAAGATTCATTATAGTCACTGTGAGGACAATTGAATTTAGAAAACAAATGAATTAGATAGGCCCAGGATGGGGAATTCTGGCTTAATTACCCCTTCCCCAAAGTTTCTCCCTCTTTTGCCCCTGCTATCTTCTGTGCCAAAAGCTGCACCCCAGCCAAAGGGTTGGGTTGGCAAAGATTGTTCTGATTTGGTTACCCCATGCTTTCCTTGAAGATATAAATATGGAATACTCAAGACTGAATGTGTATACACACTCCAGCTGGGGTGTTTGCAAGCATAACTCTTGAAGGAAAAAGAGGGTTTGAAGCATTTCTATGGCTTTGAAAGAACTGGTGCTACAAGATATCCTTGGGGCTTTGAGTTTTGCCCCCATGTCCACTGTGATTATGTAAGCTGCTCATAGGGAGTGCTACAAACTCTGCAGGCGGATATGTATTTATTAAATCATTCAGTTGCTCCAACCACTAATTTGGCCTAGAAGTGCTCTATAGTAGAGGTCATTATATATTACATAAGAATACAAATCTCTAGAATTGTGGAAGTATTCTGCATTGGATTGCCTTTTATATTTTCATGGGTTAATTGCCTTTTGAATTGGTTGTTTATTTACTAGAAACCTAAAATGTAAGCTTATATCAGGTTTGATTATGGAGCAACATTTTAAATGGATCTTAGAATATTATGCATAAATAAGAAGCAAACCTAGAGCAAAAGTAATTTTACAAAACCCTTTGGGTTCAATCTTCACATTTCACTTTGAGAGTCTCAAAGTAGAGTAAACCCAATGTTGGCAGCCCCAAATGAAGCTTGAAAGGTACTAGTCTAAAACTGAAGAATGACACATGATTGCTTGATGTCCATAAGTGCTTCTTCTCTTCCACTCTGATATATATATTGAACAATAATAAGTTAAAAAGCCCATTTTCTGCCATTTCATCCTGGAAGTAGTGACTTCATTCAAAGCTACTTGATGGTCAGATCAAAAGGGATCAATGAAAGCAGTCCATTCTATTCTTAAATTATGGGGAAGAATGCAGCATCCAAAGGAGCTTCAATCTGACATGATAAAATATTACACGTTACATGAATTGTGTAGAAAATAAAGATCAGGCAGTACTGATGGCCTTAATCCATAATTCCAAACAAGTTGATCGTGTCCAAGCTTAGTTTGATACGCTAATTGCTGTCATTGCGCAGAAAAAGCCAGAGAGCAAATTCATGAACAAAGTAAATCAAATCCTGTCGTAATTCTTTGGCTTTTTCTGATGCCTGAAGTCAGAATGATTATATATAACGGTAAGCTTAGCTAACCAAGCAGCAAACAATTTATTAGCTTCACATTCTTGAAGGAAGAATCGGGCTATATCTCCTGTTCAAAGACGCTCTGGTTAAACACCTAAATGTATGATATTCAAATAAACACACCCAAACAAACATTTTAAAATATGGCTCACCTTCTCTTCATTTTTTCTATTCCTTTATTAACTTTCTTTCTTTGTCATTTAAAGGCCCAGTCATCTCTGGCTAGTTTCTTGCTTTTCATAAATATATGCATATTTTTCAATTTGTTTATTTTAATGTTTTAATCCACTTGCTTATCAAGATTATTTTTCTTTTGTCCCAGTCTCAACTTTTTTACTTTTAGATGTGGGGCTATATTGAATTATTTTTTGAATTTAGGATATAAAAGTTTCCCTTCAAAAATGGATAAATTGTACCTCTTGGATCCAATCCTTAACATCAGGAATATTACCAATATTCCAATTTCTCAAAATAAGAATATGTTCTTTAAAAGCATAGGTTAGGGTTAATCTTATAATTTTAGAGAATTATTTTTAATTCTTTGCTATATAGATTTAGAAATGGATTTGACATTTGATTAATATGTGACAGATGTAGATATTTTCCCAGGTCTTTTTTGGTAGGAGGGTAACTTAAGGAACTGTATTTTTTGTAGCATTTGATATTTTTGTCTGGTTTTGGAGGGGATTTTTGTATTTTTTTTCTTTCTGAAAAACTTGCTAAAATAAATAAATGCTAATCTTCTTTAAAAGCTTGTGGGGTAGAAAGCGAAAAAAAAATTGGATTTGACTGCACCATTTGTATCTCTTACATCTGAGCTTGTTAAATAGCACCCAAACATTCTGAAAAAATTAAATGATGCTAGCGTAAAATTTTGAAATAATTTTAAATAATTCCATTTGATGAGATAGGCCCTTAACTGTACAACTTAAACAACTTTATGTTCATTAACATCTTTAAAAATCATATCTAACATTGATACACTTTTTTCTTCAAGGGTTTAATTTATTTAAATCAGCAGTTTCCCATTTCTATTAAATAAGTGCCCCTACTCAATTATTATCTGTATTCTATAATGTATTACTTGTGTTTTATAATGCAATAAAACAACTTGGAGAAAAATACTCTTGAGAATGAACAAAAATGCAATTTGTTCATGCAATTAATTGCTTTTACACATATTGAATCTGTTCACCCGGTAATAACGCTTTCTAAGTAATTCAATAATATTTAACATCTTGCTTTTAGACCCACCTCAAATACAGTCGAGGACCACTTTCCCTTCCTTGACTGACTAGTCAGTCAATATAAGAGTACTGTATTGTAGGATTACGATCAGAGGTGGTATTCAGCCAGTTCCGACAGGTTCTAGAGAACCGGTAGCGATAATTTTGATTGATTCAGAAAACCAGCAAATACCACCTCTGATTGGCCGATACTGGCAAATATCACATCTGATTGGCTGATAGTATAGCCACGCCCACCAAGCCACGTATTAAAAAAACTGATTACGATGCTACAGTACTCTGGCCTTTGGCTGCTTCCCCAAGTTCTTACATTGATAATCAGAATTTTGGACAGAGAAGCAATAGTTAGATCTCTAATATTAAATTACTTTTAATGAGCCATTGAAATTCCACAGCTCTGGACAGGACATTTTGGGAGTCCTGCTAGGCTCTTGGCTCCTGCTTAAACAGCTGGTGAAAGCTCTGGTTGGGAGCATAGCAGCTATGCCTAGATTTGGCTGCTGCACCAATTATAAATCTCTCTGGACCAGGATGTAATGGTGACAGTAACTCGCATCCTGTTTTCTATATGGCTGGAATATATAATGCATGTGAGATGGGGATGCCTTTGGATGTGATTTAAAAGCTGCTGAAAGCTGGTCCAGATGCAGTAGCTTGGTGTAGATGATCTTGGGAGAAGGAATCAAGGACAATTAGGGAAACGCCAGGTGCAAAAGAAAAAATAGAGGAAGGACATTGCAAGGAGACTCCGACTATGGGGGGGG
>JANHGC010007507.1:0-10083 GCA_027560395.1 Boaedon fuliginosus
ACAGCTGGTCATTTCCATTCTTTTAGTGGATTCTTAAAGTCTAAAAGGATGCAATTGACCAGCTGCCTGCAAGGAATATAAATCCTTCCATTCCCTACCATCCAGTCAGAGCTGAAGAACCTTCTTGGATGAGAAGCAAAATGTCTTCAAAGGAAAAAGCTCTTTCCTCTTGAAAAAGCACCTTTGGGACAACCATGACCTGGATGCTGACAATCTCCATAGGCATTTCTGCAGGTAGTCCTTGACTTACAAAAGTTAAAAGTTACAACGGCACTGAAAAATGTGACTTATAATCATTTTCACAGTTAGGACCTTTGCAGCATCCCCATGATCATGCGATCAAATTTCAGATGCTTGGCAACTGGTTCATACTTATGACCGTTGTTGTGTTCTAGGGTCATATGATAATCTTTTGCGAGCTTTTGACAAGCAAAATCAATGGGGAACAAGATTCACTTAACAACCGGGTTACTAATGTATCAACCACAGTAATTCACTTAACAACTGTGGCAAGAAAGGTCATAAAATGGGACAAACTCACTTAACAAATGTCTCACTTCACAACAGAATTTTTGAGCTCAGATGTGGTCGTAAGTCAAGGACTACCTGCACATAAAAATAAAAACAAATGCTGCCATGTTTATTTAATGAAATATTTATAGATTTCAATGTTAGATATCCAAAGCTACAACATAACATTTAGTATTCCCATTTGTCCCATATGTTTTAATATTTTAATTTATTTAAATTTGAAGGAGTTGTTGGATCTCAATTTTCCATTTTTCCTTAGAGAAACCTTATAGTTGTTTTATTATAAAATGAACTTTAGAGGTTTTTCAAGTTCTCATCTGGTTTCTACTGCATCTTTCACCTAATTTGAAGCAATCTGTCCTCTGTCTAGCAGAGTTAATGTAGTTTCATGGCTGCCATCCATTATGGATTGCTTGGAGCCCTACCTGGCACCGTTTCAGTTCAGTTCCTTTTAATCTTTAGAAATGTAATAGGCTTGTGTAAAAATAATATTATTCTTAGATAACTATGTAGCTATTAATCTAATGGCTTCTTCTGATATTTTAATAACTCATTTAGAATTCTTTAGCAGATATAAAAACAGATATTTGATTCTAAATGGATTTGTTGGAAGGAGGAATATGATGGGAGGGCATTAATCAAACCAGGAATTCACATTTGTTAAATGGATTAAACAGAAGTGTATTTTTCCAAGGGTAAGCTGAAAGAATGCGTATTTATAATCACACATTGACATTTAGGAATCTTAACTTTTCTTGACATATGAAGTATATGAATGACAGCAGATGGAGAGGCAGTAAGAAGCTTTAATTTGACACTCGCTGTTTAGATAGTTGTTTGCAGGTTCAACTAAATATGCAATTGTTTTCCTTGGCCTGTTTAGCTTTGTTCTGGTATTGTATATTAACTTCAAATTGTTCTAAAGAGGATGGGTGTAAAGGGTCTAAGATAAACATTGCGTCCTTCAACCTTGTTCAATCTGGGAAACCTCTCATCAGCATTTCTCTATCTTGGCAATTTTAAGATAGATGGATTTCACCAGAATTCTCCAGTCAGCAGGCTCACTGAGAAATTCTGGAAGTTGAAATCCGCATATCTTAAAATTGCTAAAGTTGAGACCATTGTTATGGATAAATGGACTTTAGTTTCTAGATTTCATTACAATAGATATGCTGGAAAATTCTGGAGTTCAAATCCCCATATTTTAATTTTAGAATATTATTTGCTGCCTGATTGTGTTAGTTGTTTCTAAATTTCAGCAAGACTAGAGCGAGTGCTAACTCATGGAAAGTTAGTACACAAAACAAAGTAATAGAAAATGAAGAAGCCAAAGTATTCTGGGATTTTAAAATTCAAACAGACAAGCAGCTGTCATATAACACTCCAACTTAACAATTGTTGATAATAAAGACAAAAAAGTTTGGATAGCAGAAGTTTCAGTACATGAAGATTGCAGAACAGAAAAGAAAGAACCAGAGAAAATAATGAATATAAACCTGCAAATAGAAATAGAACGACTGTGGCAAATGAAAGCAAAAATACTAAAAATATTAATGGTACTTTGGTGTGCAATTCCAAAACATCTGGCACACTACTGAACACAATTGGCACTGATAAAGTCACCTTAGGTCAACTGCAAAAAGCAATTTTACTTGAAACTGCTTACATTTTGTGATAATACCCTTTAACATAATCAAGCAACAACATGTCTATGGAGATTCTCAGCCATTCGGGTCAAGGTTGTCCCAAAGGTACTTTTTCAAGAGGCAACTGGACTTTCTTGTTTTTCTTAGAGGATGTTTTGCTTCTTGTCCAAGAACTTCTTCAGCTCTGACTGAATGGAGGGGAATGGAAGGATTTACACTACTTGCAGACTATATACTGGTCATTTGCATTCTTTTAGAGAGTTATTAAGACCACCTGGAGGTTCATCTGTGTTGTCAGGTAACAAATAACAAGATATTTTGGGTAACTATTTTAGCACCGAATAAAAATAATCCAAGCATGTTTTGTTTATTCCAAATTCTGCATGGTGTCTATACAGGTCAGAAAGCCATTACTCACAGGCATGTTCTATCAGTTGGAGCTAAATTTGCAGACATTAAAATGTTCAGGCTGTTTGTATTATAAAGTGGAATGTCAAAAGAGGTCTGTTCAAATGCAAAGTAAGCAGGTTTTCATTATTAAAAAAAAGCTTTTTAATTTGTTTCTAGTCAAATCTGAGAGACACATTAACCTGATCTATCTAGTGGATAACCTAGAAATAGGAATGACTAAGTGGCTTACTCAGTCACTTTGACAAACACACCTTTTTTCCCATTTGGACTATTACGACAGATCAACTATACTTCAAAATTTATTATCAAGAGTGAGTTTCCAGCATCTTTTGCAATGTAGCATTCAATTACTTGATTAGGGAAAGAAGGTAGTGTACTGTTCCCAATTTTCTTTTGCTACATTGCCTATTTTTTCCCCTAGGGCAACATCTTTGGTGATATACTGACAAGATTCACCCATTGAACTAAGACATATTTTGCTTCATTCTAGTTCATTGATATTGCCACAGTTGTCTTGAGTTCCTACAATATGCTAAATCTTGACTAATCAAACTAAATCACATTTACTTGGTTTAGCATGGTATGTAAATCATGGTATGTAACTCAGCTTCTTATCTGTTTGTTATAGTAATGTTTTCTCCTACTTGTGGGAAATGTAGAATGAAATTTATCAAGCAGAAATGGACCTAAGTAGATCAAATGAGTAGATTAATAAATGTAACTTCCATACAGTTTCTTAATGAGGGTTCTTGGTGCCCTCTGAGCTTGGTTTTTTTTCTTGCAGTTAACATCACCAGTGATAAAAAGTGCTAGTGCTAGTTTCTAGAAAATTCTTATCTACTTTAAATATATAATATGGGGAAAAATTGATCGCCTAGTGTCTGGACTAGGATAATCATGTGAGTAAAACTGAAGACTTGGTGTCAAGTCATCTCCATTTTAGGATTATGTCTCCACAGAAAGGCGGGGGAGGCATTCAATTTTGAATGAATTTATCATATTATTGGAATTATACTGTGGGAAGACTTCAGTTCTAAACTTCTTTGAGAACCAAAATTCCCATAGAATGTGTTTGATACAGGCAACAAACATTCAAATACATTGGCTTTTTTTTATAGCTCCAGCATACTGCTGCCTCATATTTATTATTTATTATTTATTATTTATTATTTATTTATTATTCATTAGGACTCCAAACTCTTTCTCACAGTTACTACTATTGAATCAGGTACCACCTATTCTATACCAGTGCATTTGTTTTTCTTGCCTAAATGTAGAACCGTACATTTTTCATCACTGAATTTCATTTTGTTAGATATGACCCAGAGATCAAGTCTATCAAGATCCTTCTGTGTCTTTAGCCTATTTTCTGGAATGTTGGCTGTTGCTGCCAGCTTGATGTCATCTGCAAATTTGAAGGGTTCCCCTTCTATTCCCTCACCTAAATAATTTTTAAAAAGATTAAAGAGTATTGGGCCTATGACAGAGCCTTGAAGTATCCTATTGCATACCACCTTCCATCTATATGCAGTTCCATTAAGAGCTACACATTGAGTGCCATTAGTCAGCCAGTTACAATTCCATCTGGTGGTGATGTGGTCTAATCCACATTCTTCTGTTTTATCAAGTAGTAGATTATGGTCTACTTTATCTAATGCCTTACTTAAATCCAAGTAAATTATATCCATAGCATTTCGCTGGTCCATTAATTTTGTTATATTATCAAAGAATGCAATAAGATTTGTCTGGCATGATGTGTTTTTGACAAACTCACATTGGCTTTTGGTTATGACTTTATTTGTCTCTAGATGTTTGCAGATTTGTTGCTTGATTATCATTTCCAGAATCTTCCCAGATTTTTATGAGAGACTGATAGGTCTGTAGTTTCCTGGACCCATCCCCCCCACTTTTTGAAGATGGGAACCACACCAGTCCTTTTCCAGGCATCTGATAGTTTCTTCGTGCTTCAAGGTTTTTCAAAGATAGGATTCAGTGGTTTTTGAGATCATGCCTGCCAGTTCTTTCAGAACCTTGGGATGTAATCCATGTGGTCCTGCTGATTTCAACTTGTGTAGAGTGGACACGGATTTTAAAAATCATTTTGTTGCTTATTTTGACTTGCATTCCTAATCTGCATTTTATAAGGGTTTTTTTTATAGGTTGGACTGTTTTTTCCTTTTGTGTAAAGACAGATGCCAAAAATTAGTTAAGCAATTCTGCCTACTGCTCATCACTTTCTTGCCATTTTGCCCCGTTAATATACCAATCATTCCCTATAACTTGTTCTTGTTTTTTTACATGTTGAAAGAACCCTCTTTGTTGTTGTTGTTGTTGTTGTTGTTGTTGTTATTTTTGACATTTGTTGCAAGTCTTAATTCATTTTGAGCCTTAGATTTCCTGACTTCATCTGTGCAGGTTCAGGTGATTTGCTGATGTTCTGCCTTAGTTATGTGCCTCTTTTTTGACCTTTTATACTTATCCTTTTCATTTATCATAGAGTTCTTTGTACAGCTATGTTGGTTTCTTTAAAAGGTCTTATTTTTCTTTTTCATTGCTATTGTGCTAGACTGGGCTTTTATAATCTCATTTTTGAAAGTTTCCCAAGCTTCTTAGACTGCTTTCCCCTTGTGGATTTTCATCCATGAAATCATTGCCAAACTCTAAGTTTATTGAAATCAGCTCTCTTAAAGTACAAGACTCTAGTTTGACATTTTTCCTATTCCTTCTGCTTGCATAATGTTAAATTCCAATATAGCATGATCACTCTCCCACAAGATTCTTGTAACTTCAATCCCTTTTATCGCTGAAGTGAAAATTAAGTCCTGTGTGGCTGATTCTCTAGTTCCCTTTTCTATCTTTTGAGAGACAAAGTGTCTGCTAGGAAACAGTTTGATCTTCCTCTAGGTACAGAATTAGAAATGTTTTAAAAGCTACTCGTTAAACATGTCTAAAGAAATAACATGTATATTATATCTCTGACAATGCTGGTTTGAACTTTTAACTTTATCCCAAAAGTTAAATGATTTTTTAAAAGTTCTAAATTGCTAGTTATAATTCTACCCTTATAATTCTAGCCTTATAATTCTCTTGACAATTGATTTCATGTGGGGGATGATGCCACTAATAGCAATAAGGGACATCAGTCCTTATATTGATATTCATAATTTGTCCTACAGGGGGAAACATTGTAAAGATAACAAGATAATGGGAAAAGTATGAATTTCTGTAAAGTAGTTTAGGATTAGATGTACCTTTTATTGAAAAATGGTACTTTTCAAATCCAATTCCAATTCTGGAATAAGAATTGCTATAAAACCAAGAGGAATGAATTTATTTAGTGTTAATGCTTTCCAACATCCAAAACATGTACACATACATTTTATGTTTAGTCAATGCCTGAAAACAAGCAAATAAGCAAACAAATTACTTCATTTCCATTCCTGAAGAAACCGAAATACAATAAACCAATCCCTGCCAATGTTCTGAGACGAAGAAAAATAAAAGAATAAGTAAGTTAATTGCATTCATTTTTAGGGCATTATAGTAAAACAAATAAACCCAAGTGCCCCTCAAATTGAGCTACATATAAATTGACATATCCATAAAGTTTTCTTTAGCAACAAAACTGTTTATTCCAAAACTGATTTTTTTTTAACTTGGAGAATTGTGAATGATGATAGCTGCCAAGAGCCAGAGAAGGACCTAACCATTTCATGATAGCTAGAAAAAGAGAAATCCTTCACTCCATCAGGGGTATGTACGGTGAAAACTATGTCAGGCAACTAAAGGCAGAGTGGGGTACTTCCTACAGAGGCCTCAGGAAACATGTGAAGGGAAATATTGTGTTACTTCAAAAGCAGAACATGGATACCCTATTGAAATCTCAGAACCCAGATATTAGGCAGGCAAAACTGACTAAGTGATGCTGGGAGAGAAGAGAAAAAAGAATCAACAGAAATCCCTCTCTGCCCAACTAAATAACTAGTAAAGTTATAAAACTCAGACACAATAGAGGCATAAAAGAATAAAGAAACTATTAATAGATGAGTAATAGAAGAAGTTATAAAGTAGAAGGGGAATTTCCCGAAGTCTGAACAGATGAAGATATGACTGAGAATATGTGAAGTGAGAAAAAAAAGAGATTAAATAACAGGAAGCTGACTAGAGTAATGATGTTATCCCAATAGACAAATAGAATCAATAGTGTCTATCATCTTAAAATAAAATATAGATAGGAACAGATAAAATACAGTAAGGGAAATACAGAATAGGGAAGTAAGAAAAGACTTAGAAGATGCCATTGTTAAATTTTTAGACATATTTAGGTAACAGAGTTTAAGAGTCAAGATAATCTCTAAAAAGTACAAACTCTCATAAATATAGAGAGGAAACTGTAAAATTATGGCATAGATCTTTGTTTATATAAACATAAAGCTCATTTGGTATAAATTTGTATAATAAAACTTTTACTGTTTAGTTACCACCATTTCATAAAAAGAAAAATCCTGATGGATACCTTATCAACTTTATTTTCTTTTTTTCTTTTTTGCACATTGGCTAGATTAGTGTACAAGTTTTTGAAAATAGATATGTGCCCTACAGATTCTTTAGATGGAGTTTCGAGCAGCCTGAATGATTAATTGGGGAATATTTGTTTCGAGTGCCATGTATGGACAGGTTAAGAAATACACAGTACAGATTTTATTACGTATTGTACATAAAAAGACAGAACCATCTTAGAAGAGGATGCTGCAATTATTTCCTTACCATTCAGCTATGATATGAAACATGATAATTTTAAATATTATTTTGTGGAGAAGTGGAGATGTTCTGGCAATATTTAGGAATAATAAAGATCTACTCCAAAGATAGCTGTTGTAATTGAAAAAAACGTGATTTTAGTCCTCAAAATCTAAATGCATTTACCTCTTCTTGAAGCTATAGATTGATCTAATTACTGTAGTCACCCAGAGTCACATCTTGGAGATGGGTAGCTATATAAATTTGATAAACAAGCAAGCAAGCAAACAAATAATAAATACATACATACATACATACAAACATACATACATACATACATACATACATACATACATACTAGTACAATGCTTTTCAGAAGTAAATTTATACTGATCATATAGCTTTTCCTACCCTCATAACCAGCGCCACACATTTCTTAGTAGATGAACACTTCTATAATTTAAATATGGAGCTCCTAATTTGTTTAAAAATTACTTTCAAACAAAAATATCATGTGTCCTTTCCTTTGAGCTCTGAGCAGTTCTTTAATTCATTACATTTGTACAGATTCTCCATAATGCATCTGGATATCTTACACAGCAGATACAACATTAAATGCAATATACACTTTTTTTAAGGTGAAAAATGAACAAAAAGGAAAACATCCATTAACATATCTATCAAGATATAGATATTTCTCTATAATTCACAATATTCATTATTTTTGTTTACTGATTTGTTAGATGCCTTGATGATGCAATGGTTAGAATGCTGACTGTTGGTTGACTGCAAATTGGCAGTTCAAATCCATCCAGGCTCAAGGTTGACCCATCCTTCCATCCTTCCAAGGTGGCTAAAATAAGAACCCAAAATTGTTGGAGGCAATATGCTGACTCTGTAAACCGCTTAGAGAGGGCTGTAAAGAACTGTGAAGCAATATATAAGTCTAAGTGGTATTGCTATCCCACTTTTATTATTTTTACAAATAACTCAAGTTGGTGAACCTATCCAACACATTATCCTCCTCCTATTTTCCCCACAACAACAATGTGAAATGAGTTGTGCTGATAGTTCTTGTCCAAGACCCCCAACTGGCTTTCACAGTTAACGTGGGTCTAGAACTCATTGTCTCCTGCTTTTTAGCAAGATGCCATAAAGAATCATGTTATCTTCTTCGTATATTATTTCCATTATAGTATATTCACAGGTGATATCCTTCACATAGTCAAGATACAAAAGGATCCAGAATCCATAGAATCTCCATGAAATATTTATTCTCAGCATTTATTCTCAGATAATATAATTATAGTATGACACTTTTCCCCTACAGAATCATATTTGATTAGCTGAACAGGTTTAATCTGAATGAAAAATATTAGAACAGCAGATTTTAAGCAATGCCTTTGCTGATTTTTCATCACTTTACAAAAATGAACAATTGGATATTTATGGAATGACTTTTTTTAGATCATTGTTTCCACTGTTTGTTAGTGATGTCATCATATTGCCAAATGTGCATAGCAATGTGACATTTTTAGGGAGGAGGGTAATTCTTCTGACTGATCAAGGAATATCCTCGCCCTCAAAATTTGAAAAAGGCAGTGGCAAGTTATTTTCATGTTGTTGCTGTGATCTCACTAAATATCAAACTGGACTTCAAGCAAAAGTTTGTTTTTACTGTTAATAATATAATCATTTGGACATATCAGGCCAGTTGTGTAACATATTTAAAAGGTTAAATATTAAAAAAAATATTTTCAGAATCTCACATTATTTTACTCCTCTGCTTAGACAAACACAGACAGATTTGCATTAGAAAAAGTCAAACGAAGGTTAATTGGATTTATTGAATACTTACTGAGGAGGTTAAGATGATTTATAGCCTGGGTCTGTATGTTCAGTTAGAAGTAAATGGGACTTATATAGGATTTGTAATTCCAGACAAATACATAAGAACCGATATTATCCTTAGCCAGCTACTGGCCCATCGTGCTCAGAATTGTCTACAAGGACTGGAAAACTTTCCTCAGGATTTCAGGCAGCATTTTTCCAGTGTATCTGGAGTTGCCAAAGGTAGAAATTAAGATAGTTGTCCTATAGTTGTCTGTGAATATTCCATTTTTTGTTTCTTTGTCATGAATGAAGTCAATGTAAATTACATTTACGAATATAACAAGATACAGAATTGTCGCAAAAATTCAAATTTTCACTATACAGTGATCATTGAATAAGACATACTTGTACAAATGTATGATGGATGCCTATATTCTTAATCTGCCTTCTTGATTCTTTGATGGTTAAAATAAGCACTTCCAAAATGTGTTACTGATGTTTGCAATTCTTGTCTAATTCATTGCCAAGTGTTAAGTATAATCTTGTGATATATCCATGAAAAAATAGAAAGAAAAATTATGCTCAGAGTTTGATGTGTGTTTTTAATTTTTGGATGATGCAAACAAGCCAAGAAGGACAGAGACAGAAACAGCGATAGAGATGTTCTGTTTATACTGATGCAAGAAGTAGCAGAAATTGATAGTCATTATACCTTTCCTTCACATTTAACTTTAAAAAAAATTACAATAATATTTTTTAAAGCAGTGGCAGAGATATTAAAGTAAACTCATTGATACATTTGCTTTATTTCTATGCACCTATTCATACCAGAAATAAAGATATTCTTTATTTATTTATTTATTTATTAAATTTATACCCCGCCTCTCTTCACCCAATAGGGGAACTCGAGGCGGCAACAATA